>PVJA010051763.1:0-12691 GCA_004027025.1 Myocastor coypus
AGGATATTACAGCACAGGTTCTCTTATATCCTGGGTCTTTATTGACCTTGAAGGGCTAGGTCCAAAATATTGGCTATCCTTATAGCCCTTCTTTTTCTCCAATTGTCGGTCTGTTAACTTACATTCTCAAACCTCCAGCAGAAAAGCTTTGTGATACTATTACTCTATAACATAGGTACTGGGCTTATCATCACTGGATTTCTGAGTATCAAATATCTTTCACTTAGCTTGTAAATGATATTTTCTGACCATCATTGATATTCTAATAACTTTCCATACAATGTGATATAAGCAGTTACACAATTTTGACACAGATATTTGGAAATTCAAGGAAATACAAAATTGTAGCCTGTCAAGAATACTGTTTTTGGCCCAGTCTCTTATTTTCAAGTACTACTCTTGAGAGAATGACAGTAACTGAGTTTACACCAGGAGCAGTACATATCAAAAAGACAAGAGTGTCATCATATTTTTTAAAAATCAAGTTTAAGAGTGTAATTATTGGCTAAAGGTATGGACATCATTATAGGTATTGCCATATTATGCAAGCTATGCTTACATTTTTCTGTTGCTCCTTTAATGGATGCCTGAGTAGCATCTCATCTTCCTCTCCTAAGTAAACTAGGTTTCTTCTCGATCCTGTCTGTCCTTACTGGGGCCTCTCTCTTGGCACTGTGAGCCTGTCTTCATGCGTGGTCCTCTGATTGCATTTTACCCCAAGATATCAGGTATGGTTGGTGGGGGGAGGCAAGTTCTCCTGTATCTTTTACTCTTTTCTTACCTGACCTCCAATCCCTCTTTTCTGTTTCTATTTTGATTCTGTTAATTTCCTCCAACTTCCAAATTGTCCTAATGTTGTGGACAAAAATCTACACAAAGACACTGGCTCTGATGCCATTATTATCCTTTTCAAAGCTCCCACCGAGGAAAAGAGAAGACTGAAAATTACTTCCTATTGGCTCATAGGTGGGATGAGAATTATATTTTGGCACTAAGAATTGAACTCAGGACTGTCATACTGAGCTACATTAACACCCCTTTACATTTCTTTTGTTCTTTAATTTTGAGACAGGATCTTGTTAAGTCTCTATGGGCTTGAAGTTTCAGTCTTCCTACCTCAATCTTTTTGTTGTTGTTGTTGTTGTGCTTTTTTTAGTGCAAGGTCTTACTACACAGCTCAGACTCATAGTAATCCTCCTGATTTCTGCCTCCCTAGTGCTGGGATTACATGCATATGCCACCACACCCAGACTCCATCGTTGGCTCAGCATGCCCAAGAGTGTGGATGGCATGGCATGTGGTGTCAGGGATCAAACCCTGGCCCTTGTGCTTGCCTAAGCAAGCACTTAGTCCACTGAACTATACCGCTGGGCCTCTGCCTCAATCTTAGAGTGCTAGGATTAGGTACATGCTACTACATTCAGTTTTTTTTTTTAAATCTATTTATATTAATTTATTCTAATATGAAGTAAATTTCTATGCACATAGTAAAAGTAAATATATTTACTATAATTGACCACCATCATTCTTGTTTGTAGGTTTTACAATCATAATAATTATTGGCACAAATTAATGGGTTTCACTCTGATGTCTCTCTCTGTCTAATATACTCCCGGAGTGACCCCATTTCCCTTTTCTAATAATTTTTCCTGTACTTTCAGAATTTTATTTTTTATTTTTTATTTTTTTTGTCTTTTTTGAGACAGGGTCTCACTATGCAGTTCAGGCTAGTCTTGAGCTCACTTTTGCAGCAGGTTGGTTTCGAGCTTACACTGATCCTCCTGACTCAGCCTCCCAAGTTCTGGGATTGCAGGTGTGTGCCACCATGCCAGGCCTCAGAATTTTATTTTATTTTATTTTATTTTTTGTCTTTTTGAGACAGGGTCTCACTATGCAGTTCACGCTGGCCTTGCGCCCACTTTTGTAGCCCAGGCTGGTCTTGAACTCACACTGATCCTCCTGCCTCAGCCTCCCAAGTGCTGGGATTACAGGCGTGCGCCACCACGCCCAGCTAGAATTTTATTTTTAATTATTATGAAAACATACAAAATATCATTTAATATGTTCAGTTTGGTGTAGTGCTAAGTTCATTCACATTATTGTGCAACAGTCCTCCAGCATGCTTTCATGCTGCAGAACTAAAACACATAGTGTACTCACTCAACAGCATGTTTATACTGTGCTATAACTCTCATTAAAGGCAGAAAAAAATAATCCCTGTGCCCGTTTGCATGCCTTTGTGAGAGAAGTAGATAGACAAATTGATATACAAATGGAATGACAGATAAACTGCGGTTAACTGGCAGCAGCGTAGCTGGACTATTGCGCGACTAGTTGATGCAAGAGCTGAGGACCTGAGAGGGCGAAGAGAAGAGAAAAGAGCTGTGGAGGGGTAGGCCTGGCATTTTGGGTGGAATGGAATACTGCAGCCAGGCAGGCACTGTGGAAAATGTTTTCTTTCATGCACTTAGTACAGGGTCTACAGAATCTCACTCCACAGATCGAACTCATGGTGATCCTGTTTTCAGACTCCCATGCGCTGGGATTACAAGTGGATGTCCAGCCTCAGTTGCTGTCTCAGTGCACCCCCTGGGGCTGGCACTGTGGTGCAGGGTGTTACACCCTGGTCCCTGCATCTGTCTAAGCAGACACTATAATCTCTTGAGCTATCTGGATGGCCCTGGGGCTGTGGAAACTGAAATGAGGACTTCATGGAGCCAGAAGGACTGGGAGCATGTCTGGACTTCTTTTTTTTTTTTTTTCTTAAAATATCAATGGAAGCAGCTGTGGTGTGTGTGTGTGTGTGTGTGTGTGTGTTTGTGTGTGTGTGCATGTTGGAGTGGGTACATGCTATCACAGGGAATGCATGCAGCTCTGTGGGCTCTGAGATGGGGAAGATTAGTACACACCCGAGAGACGCTGACCATAAACAAGTATGGAGGCTTTGGTGGCCACCTGATTAATACACCATATCCAAACCCACAGACCTGTATGTACTATCCTCTGTCTCACCTACACCTGTCCTCTTAGAATACAACAAATACTTGTATCACACAATTACTGCACCTATCACATGGGATACCTTCATACTCCTGTTATATGTACTCACCCTACACATCAAAGGTTCGCAGTCTTGGCATCTACACATCTTTTCCTCTATTATGTGCAGTGTTATAGTACAGATATTGTCTCCCATTCCCAGGGTCCTTCCCAGCCATTTTCTCAGCAAAATAAGGCTGGGGGTACTGGACTCACACCTCTGCAAAATATGCTAGAGATTTTGGAATCCTTTTTTCAACTGTTCTTCCCATGCCCAGGGCCAGGTTCTGGCTTCCACATATAGGCCTTGAGCTAGTCCCAGTCTTCTCACTGTTCTTCTCCTCTTCCTGTCTCTAGCAGGGTCCAGCCCTTCTAGGGAAAGGAAAGAGAATTCTGAAAACTAAAAGGCCAAAGCTGCATAGCACTGTGTGTAGCTCTTACCTAGGATGAGTGTGTGGAGGTGAAAATGGTGACCCAGCTGGGACAACAGCTGCTAGGTAGGTGAGGCTCCGCTGCTCCTCTCTGGTCTCCCTGGAAGCCCCAACTCCTGTGGTGCCCTAAGTAATTCTCTGGCTGGCGTAGAGACCGGGGTGGACCTGACCTTTGGGGATTCCCTGGGCAACCCTCAACTGAGGTGATGTCATGGGCTGGATAATTCTGTCTGAGTCCCCCAAGCCATTCTCCCATAAGGTCATGTCTCCTGGCTATTGTGTCCTTTTCTTGTGCCTGGGTCCCTTTTCAGGACAGCTGTTGTGTGCCCACCATGCAGCATCTCTTTCGTCACAGATGTCATGAGGTCTGAGGGTCTTCCTTCCTCATGTCTGGATTTTCCCCTGGGGAAATTCGTTCCTGTGAACATAACCTTGGCTCTTTTTTACGTGAAGATGCTTCTGGTAGATTCTTGGTGGATGGTGGACAGTGGTAAAGGCTGAAGGCACAAGTGGAGGAACCTTTCTAGTTCTTTTCCAGTAAACCTAGTGGCAGATGGCTTATAGTTCCTGAAATGACATGCTCAGGGTCTTAGAACCTTAATCAC
Organism: Myocastor coypus; assembly: GCA_004027025.1. NCBI lineage: Eukaryota > Metazoa > Chordata > Mammalia > Rodentia > Myocastoridae > Myocastor > Myocastor coypus. Next base: position 4,076 of record PVJA010051763.1, read on the forward strand.
TGAGACCCTCTTCACTTTTTATCTTCCACATTTTCCTGTTGTTCTTTTCACTTTACAATGATAAATCTCTGTAACTTCAGATGATATTCATTCGACTTTTTTTTATTTTTATTTTTTTTTGGAACTGAGGATTGAACTCAGGCCCTTGTGCTTGCCAGGCAAGCACTTATTCTACTGAGCTATCGCCCCAGCCCCTCACTTTACAATTATACACTGTGAAAATCATCAGCAACTTCCATGTTATGAAATTCAGTGGTCAAGATTAGGTTTAATTTTACTCAACCACTATAGCAACATAGAGATAAGACCAAAGGCCAATTGGTGTCCCTATAAGTGGTGAGCTATGGACAGAGCCCAAGGAGGACTGCCTCCTGTTGCTTGGGAGTCCTGGAAAGCTGGGGCTCAAGCTTGCAGATAGAGGCTCATCCTGCGGCTGCCCTGTTCTTTGTTCCCTTGAAACATGATACCAATGATTGCTTCCTCCCCTGCTTGAAGTGTTATCAGTTAGCACATTCCTTAGCTGCTTCCCCCCCCCCCCCCGAATAAAAAGAAGAGACTTCTGAGGCTCTGGGCTCACTTGAAGAGAGACCTCAATGAGTCCTCTGAAGCTATATCATCATTTCTTTCAGCACTGACACATAACATATAAGTGGCGCGCAACGCGAGGCATGGAAGACGACCAGGGGTGAGTTAAGACAGGCCTGACTAAGTGGGAAAAGTATGCCCAGAGTGAGACTACCAGGAAAAGCTCAGAGCAATGGAAAATTCCGCTTCAGTAGAAAATGAGTATATCTATCTTATTTAAATATTACTCAAAGGAGCTGGGGTAAAAGTGAAACCTAAGAGTTTCAAGAAATTATTTTCCCTTATAAAAAGGCATTGTTACTGGTTTTGGTCTAGGGGAAAGGCTGCTTTAAACTTAAAAGTTTGGAATCAAGTTAAGAGAGAGCTGCATCATGCTCACCAAAATGGGGAACCAATTCCTCTTCATGTATGATTTCTTTGTAGTTTAATTTTCTTAGCATTGGAACCATTGCAATTGGACTCAGAAGAGTCTAAGACATATTTAAACAGGTCAGCTTCATATGCTGATATTGCTAAAGCTCAAGAGCAGCTTCTGCACAAATATAAATCTGCACATGAGACCTTTTTAAGACCTCTGCCTCCCTCACTCTCAAATGTAGATGCTAGCATAACAAAAGGGGCAAAAACAGAGCAAGAGGCCTCTGTGGTGCATAATTATGATAAAGTTGCACCCTCTCAAGACCCCCTTACATGAAGGCACTCCTCGGCATACCAAGAGTGTCGCTTCTTTAAATTTCTTGATGCTTTATAATGGGGATGAATCTAACAAGCTGAATCCTAAAAGGATGGTTATGGCATTCCAAACCACTTCCTCAGAATTTGAGGATTTGTAGGATGTAGAACAAAAGGAAACTAAGAATGAGATGTGTGAACTGCAAGCTGAGGTAAAGCAATTATCACAATTGATTTTTACATTGATTGAAAAAATGGAGGTCTCTACCCCTGTAGTTCCTCCATCTCAGTTCACAAAAATTCACCCTTACTGCCATCTTTTAACCCTGCTCCTCCATATGGGGAAAGAAGGAACATCTCCATAAAAGTTTATAGAAGTGTGATATCTCAGGCTATTATGCCAGAGAGACAACAGGGAGATCCTGAAGCTTATTCTGCCCCATTGGGTATCTTTCCTGCTGTGGTTCAACAGCACCCACCAAATGCTCAATTTCCCCAAGGGTATATACAATGGGAACCCCAACCTCTGGCATTCAAGGTTATTAAAGATTTAATAATCTGTTGGCCTATGGTATGCATTCAGCCTTTGTGATTGGATTAATACAAAGATTAGCAAATGAACATAGATTAATTCCTCATGATTGGGATATTTTGTGCCATACAATTTTAGAGCCAAGCCAACATTTACAATTTAGAGCTTAGTGGAAAGATGAAGCAGATATTCAAGAGAGGGTTAACAGGGGACAAAATTCCCCAGTTAATGCTTCATCAGATCAACTCACTGGGACAGGGCCCTGGCTTGGTAATCCAAGCCCAATTGCAGTATGATGATGTGGTGGCTATTGTGTAAACTTACATTTGTTCCTTGAGAGCATGGGAAAAGGTGGAAAGGCCAGAGGATGCTCAAAAATCATTTGTTGAGGTTTTCTAATCTAATAAGGAGCCATATGTAGATTTTGTTTCCCAATTAAGGGAGACTATACACAAAACAGTGAGAGCACCAGATTGTTAAAGATTTTGTCTTTTGAGAATGCAAATACCGATTGTCAAAAGGCTCTGGGTCCCTTAAAGGCACAGAGTGCATCACTGGCAGAATATACTAAGGCCTGTGTTGATATTGGTTCAGAGCCATACAAAGCTAATTTATTGGCAGCTGTTTTACAGTCTTTTTTCAAACAAAATCATACCAAATGTTTTAAGTGTGGAAAGATGGATCATATGAAAAAAGATTGCAGAAAAGGACAAGATAAAAAGAAAAAAGGAGATAAAAATAGCCAGACTGTTCCAAGACTTTCTCTTAGATATGTGGAAAAGGTAAACATTGGACTAATGAATGCCCCTCCAAACTTGATAAGCATGGCCAACCCCTACAATCTTAGAGAAACTGGAAAAGGGGCCTATCATCCAGGGGCCCAGAGATAAACAATATGGAATACCTACAGTTTCCATTGAACAGCCCAAATTTCAATCAAATGCAGGACTGCAGAACTTTTCCATGCAACCCAGGGAAGTGGAAGCACAGCTTTAGATCCGATGGTTGGAGAAAATCAGCTTTTGATCCCTGCTTAAGCTTACAAAATTAAAACTAGAGTTTTCAGCCCTATTCAAAAAGATACTGTAGCTCTGATTTTAGAAAAGAGTACTATTATTGCTCAAGGTGTACTAGCACATTTGGTAATTTTTGACAGTGATTATGAAGGAGAAATATTCCTTATGATATCTACTACTAAACCTTTTCAAATTAAAACTTAACTGCCTATTAAAAATAGAAATCAGCTTCTCTTTATGCATATTAAACTCATACTGCATTGCCTGAGTCTATCGTCAGTAGAGCAACAGGCGACACAGAGTGGCTATGCACAGAGGCCATGGCTACAGGGTCATAATTCCTTTAAAGTTTTAGGAGGTAATATGGGCTCCAGAAGACCCTTTGTAGGTGCTAAGGCCATTAAGCTGCTGATAGCCACTAGGCCAGCATACCTAGGGAGTAAAATCAACCAAAGAATAGCCTCAGTGCTAAGTGGTCTACAGGTTTTGTTCGGTATGAGCAATGCTGTTTATACAAGGAAATAAAAATTATAATTCTATTCAACTAAACCATTGTTTAAACCACACTAAATTCTTATACTGCTCAATTGATCATTCATTTTTGCTAAAAATTTTTCAATTGTTAAAAGGAAAAAGTGGGTTAAAAAATAAAAATTAATGAAAGAAAAACATTTTAACAGCTTTTCAAATGCAAATATGGATGGCCTCCAGGTAGAACACCTTTAAAGGTGTAAAGCCATTGCCCCAGGATATTTTTTTTTTTTGCCCCAGGATATTTTAAAAGATTACTTACAATCCCTTTAATTCCTAGTTATGTTTGCTTGCTTAAAACTGTCCTAAGTTAAAAATGGCACTTAAAATAGGGCTTTGATATTTTACAAACAAATATAAAATAACATTTAAAGGTTTGAACAGTTGTTTGATTTTGACATCCCACTTAACTAATAAAAGGCCTAGTAGGGCCTTCAATAGGATTCAAGCTATGATAGCTTCTTCATTTTTGGGTCAACTTGTGCAACAAAGATATGTCATGCCCCAAACTGTTCAGATCAACCATTGATGATTTTCAGATTTTATTTGGTGATATTAATTGGCTCCATCTTGATTTTGGACTAATTTCTCTGCTATTGACTGTCATTATCCTTCAGCTGAGTTAAATTAATTTAACTTCTTTTTGTTTTGTTTTGTTTTTACAGATAAGGTCATATTAGGTTAAATGAGAAAATATGTGGCTTCCTCTTCCAAAAAATAAAATACAGGTTTCTCACTGTATGATCAAAGTTTTGTGAAAGCAAAAGGAGAGTCAATCCTTCCAACTTCACTTGTTAATATATGCTATTAAATTTTAAACTTTTACAGCAACATACAAGACAAACCAGGTAAGAAAAAAAGGGGCTAAAAAAGATCCTTACGAGAGATTTCCACACCAGACTATGGAAGAGAATCAGTCCACTACTAACTTGGGGCAAAGAGTATGCTTGTGTTCTTCCAGAGAATGCTAAATAACCTATCTGGGTACCAGAATGTATTGTCAGACTTTACCATGAAGCCATATCTAAAGAAGTTAACTACAATGAGGCTAGATGTAGCCTGGGGCCTCTTCAAGGAACTGACCAAATGAAAATCTATGGTCTAAATAGGTGACAATAAAACATAATTATAAAATGTGTATTAATCATAAAGAAAAGATTTTATTCCTTCCAAATTTTTCCAATAAGAGATCTCTAATATTTAATGACAAAATCTGACTAGTCTACTTATAAATTTGGCCAAGAAATTGAGTGCACTCTTAATTTTATAAAAATGTTTATGTGTCTGTGTGTTTACATGTTTGTGTGTCTTTCAATGAATAGCTATTCCTCTTTTTTCTTTTTTGTATTTTTATGATTTGTTTTAAATATAATTTGAGATATAGACTTAAAAGTATGCTTTTTCCTAAATTACCAGATAGCCAAAGTGATATTAAAATTGATTTATATACAATACATCATAAAGTTTAAGCTAATTTAATAAAAATTTCCTAGAGTGGGAAAAATTTATTAGAGAAGAGTCCAATTGATGGATACGAAGTTTGGCCAACCTTTTATTCATTAATGAAGAGCCCCCAATAGTCTCTTAGGAGACACTCTCAATATATAGGTCATTGGTTAAAAGATAACATTTTTCAAAATGTTACAATAAGGTTTTCTCTTTAAAGATAGTTTTGGTACAAAACTAGATTAAAAAACAAAAGTCTTCATATGAGTATGGCAATTTGCTGTTGTTAATCTTATGATATATAAAGTGTATTTATGATTCCAGGTGTACAGGTCTTTCAAAATGTAAAATAAAGATTGCTTATTGGGATAAGACTTTTTCTCAAATTCAAACTTCTGCCTTTTACAAAAACTTGCAATATATGTCTAACTTAAGGGGGACTAAAAATAGTCCCTTTTGTGTTTCAAATAGAGATGATTGATTAAAAGTGTTATCACAAAACAAAACAAAAATATTTAAAATATATCACAGGGGCTGGGGAGATAGCTCTGAGGCACAAGTGCCTGCTGGGCAAGTGCAAGGTCGTGAGTTCGAACCCTGGTCCCACCAAAAAAAAAAAAATATATATATATATATATCACAGAATGTCATCAAGATTGTCTCACTACAATGTTAAATATGGTGTTGATTTCATAGGTTCTATGTAAAAATATGTAACCTTTATCTGTTAGTATTCTATGGAGACTTAAAATATTAAAATATCCATAGAAATTATAGAATGAGCTAGAGGAGTTCACTGGTGGAATGCTACTATCCCCACATATGTAAATAAAAGTTCCTCGTTACCTGGCCCTTATGATGCCTGGGGACCAACAATGCTGGCAGAAAAAGGAAATTTTTCTTCTCCAAGGAAAAGATTTTAAAGGTATAGCAGCTGATGGAATGCTTCCACCACCAGATCTACCAACCTGCCAGAATACCAATACTGCCTATCTCAGTGAATGGGTACATTGGGAAATCTGTAGAGGAGAAGCAGCCTGAGTGTTGGTTAATACTTCCAGTGGAAGCATCATAGATTGGAGCCCTTATGGCTCTGCCCGTATGATGGAAGGGAAAAAGTTAAGATGGAAATACAATGGGAATGATGAGATTCATACTAGCACTAAAAAATGCCAATGATACAGTAATGTGGCATGGAGGAGGAATGCCCCCTAATGTCCCTCATGATTCTGGGGGACCAATTGAACATCATCTTTGGAAGTTAGTTACCTCGTTGAATCATGTCTACAAGAACAAAAATTTAATAGTGGTTGTGTTACATATTTTCATCATCAAATCTGTTTAGATTAATAGATATAGATATGTAAGATTGGTCAAATAATTATTGCCAATTTCAATAAACCTTAATTTTTTTTAACTCTTTCAATTGCATTTTGTATGTGAGTAGCTCTTCTAAAAACATTTGTAGGGATTGAGGATGCATATATGCTCTTGATTGTTACTGTTTTTCTATCTTTGTTTCTGCTATTTTTACTCTTTAAAATAAAATTTTAAATGAAAGAAATACAATTTTTATTTTGAAAAAAAAAATTTAGATGTAAATTATGGGAGGATTGGTTCCTCCGTATATAACCTTTGAAACTCTGTTGATATTGATAATACTTTTTTTTTTTTTTTGTCTTTTTGAGACAGGGTCTCATTATGCAGTTAAGGCTGGCCTTGAGCTCACTTTTGTAGCCCAGGCTGGTCTCGGACTTGCACCAATCCTCCTGCCTCAGCCTCCCAAGTGCTGGGATTACAGGCGTGAGCCACCACGCCCGGCTTGATAATACTTTCATAAAACAATTGTCAGAACTGTCTAGCATTGATCTGTTACAAAGCATCTCTAATGGTATTGAGAGCCTTAATACTTTTCATGCTACTTCATGGTTTAGTGGAAGTGTAGTAGTGATTTGTGTATACTGTCTTTGTGCTATTTGTATATCCCGCCTACCCTGGTGACAAGGATGGGCCCAGCAACAACAAGCTATAGACCAAAAATCTAGTCATTGCCCTAATGCTTCAAAAACTTTCAGCATAGACAAAAGAGGGGAATTATAGTAACATAGAGATAAGCCCCAAGGCCAGTTGGTGTCCGTAGAAGTGGCGAGTTGTGGGCAGAGCCCAGGGAGGGTTGCCTTCTGTTGTTTGGGAGTCCCCAAAAGCTGGGGCTCAAGGTTGCAGATAGAGGCTCATCCTGTGGGTGCCCTGTTCTTTGTTCCCTTGAAACATGATACCAATGATTGCCTCCTCCCCTGCTTGAAGTGTTATTAGCACATTCCTTAGCTGTTTTTTTTTTTTTCCCCTGAATAAGAAGAGACTTCTGGGCTGGCAAGATGGCTCAGTGGTCTAAAGCGCCTGCTTAGGCAATCGCAGGGACCACGGTTTGATGCCTGGCACCACATGCTGTGCCAGCCCCACTCCCAGGGCAGGCTGAGCCAGCCATAATAAAAAATAAATAGATAAAAAAAGAGACTTCTGAGACTCTGGGCTCACTTGAAGAGAGACCTCAATGAGTCCTCTGAAGCTATATTCATCGGGTCTTCTCGTCATTTTTTTCAGCACTGATACATAACATACAACAAACCACTCAACATATTTGGCACATTTGATTCCTTCTCTTTTTAAAAATACTTTTAGTTTCTATGTTGCCCATACACTGTTGGTCCCAGACTGTCTGTCTGCCTGTCTGATCTATATATCCAGAGACACTCACTGATATCTTTTGTGTCAGTGCCTCATTTCTCCCTACAGCCTTCCTGCCAGCCACAGCTGGTCCCTGAGACAGCAGCTGTTTGTCCTCCCTCCTGGGCTGGGGATGCATCTGCATGTGCCAGTGCCCAGATAATTCCCGATTACTTTTCCCGCTAACTATACAGGAATTGAGTGATTTCCCCAGCTCCAACTTTACCCCTGGGAAAATGAAGCAAACATTTCCGCAGTCAAGGCCCGGCAGGATGGGTAAGTAGTCTAAAGCTCCTGCTTAGGAAAGCTTAGGCAGCTGCAGGGACCGCGGTTTGATCCCCGGCACCACATGCTGCGCCAGCCCTGACCTCAGGGAACCTGAGCCGGCCATAAAAATAAATAAATAAACAAAAAATTCTTAAAAAAAATCACATTGGGCTGGGGAGATAGCTCAGTAGAATAAGCACTTGCCTGGCAAGGGCAAGGTCATGAGTTCAATCCCCAGTTCCACACAAAAAACAAAACAAAACAAAAAACCAAACATTTCCGCCGTCAGTGCCCTCCCTGTGCAAGATTACCGCTAGGTCGAGTTCTAGGAAATGCCAGGACACAGTGTATTCCTAGGAGTGCAAGGAGGCACCAAGGGATCTCATCCCTCCCCAAATAAGGCAAATGGAACGAGGCTGTGAGCCAGCTGGTGCAATATGAAAATGTGGAGATGATGGGGGAGAAGAGAGAGAAGGCCCGGGAGGAGTTAGAAAGCCTCTTTTGTGGGAGATTTTGCTTATTTCTATTCTCTTTGAAATTTGACTTCAAGTAGAATCTAGAGGGGAAAAGCAAGAAAAAAAGTAAGGGAGGAAAAAAAAGCCAGGTACAGGCAGATGGCCTGTGCTTCTGTGTCCTGCAGCAGGACTTCCTCCACGGTGCAGGAGGGGTGCTCTGATCATTCCACTTTTGGGTATGCAAGTGCGTGACCATCAGAGAGGGGCTTTCTGGACAACATTTTTCTACAAGACAATAGTATCCTACTTTATGGATCATTTCTCTTTTCTTCTTCTGCTCCTTGTCCTCCTCCTGCTCCTCTTCCTCCTGCTCTTTTTCTTCTTCTTC
>PVJA010051765.1:0-12693 GCA_004027025.1 Myocastor coypus
TCCCCTCCCCTCCCCTCCCCTCCTTTCCTCTCCTCTCTCCTCTCTCTTCTCTTCTCTTTTCTTCTGTGTGGTCTATGATTAAACACAAGGTGTTCACTGTGTGCTCCATGCCTAGTCGCTTTGTCCTTGTCATGTTGAGACAGGACCTCACTAAGCGGCCCAGGATAAACTCAAACTTCTTATCCTCTTGCAGTCTCCCTTATTTGAAAAAAAAAATGTTTAGAAAATGTGTCTGTATGGGGTGGTGGGGGAGAGAGTAAATTTTCATTGAAATAGTAAAATGCTTTTTGATTGTTTCTCTCAATATATATATTTCCAAAGTATGTTTTATAGAAACCTAATTTTTGAAATGACACAGAAACAAGAGAAAAAAAGTTGCAAAAACAGTGAAAATACTGAATAAGACATAAATGCCTACACATATCAAATAAACTCTATGAAGGCAAAAAGATCAATACAAAGATACTTAATATAATTAATAATGTTTAGCATTTCATGAGAATTTCTCACTAATGACTGAGGAAAAATATGCAAGAATTCAAGGTTAAGAAATAAATTATTTATAAAACATAGTGTTATGGTTCATGTTTAGTTGTCCTCGCAAAGCCTCATGCAATCATGAGGTGGGGACTTCTACAGTTTGACACTCTGTAGAGATAAGAACCTAAGAAGCGATGAACAATAAACAAAGCTTAGAGTGGGCTGTAATCTGTTACTTAGGGATTTTAGAAAACTAGGATTTAAAAAGGTGTAACAGCTTATCCTGAGTGATGTCTCCACCCTTACTTGAGACATTGGTGATTATCCCCTCTCCTTCCTGTAAATCTTCTATTGTATGACCTAAATAAAAAGGAGATGCTTCTAGAGTTCTGGGCTCACTTTGAAAGAGACAGATCTCAGTGAGACCTCTGAAGCTACATTCATTGAGTCTTCTCGTCGTTTCTTTCGCCTCCAGATCACAACATACAACAAGACTCATAATCCACTGGGATTATGTGTTTTAGTACTGATGGGTTATTGGTCTGAGCATGACTGGGATTATGGGTGTGGCCTAAGGTAGATAGGCTGAGGCAGAGAGCCTGAATGTAATGTAGAGAGAAGACTCAAGTGGTTGCTCTCAGCTCCCCTGGTTGTTTCATTGTCTCCATTGCAATTGTTGCTGTTCTGTCGCCATGAACTGGATGCTCTCTGCCCTGTTCCACTCAGCCTTGGGGCAGCTGAATATGGACTGACACCTCCAGTAACTGTGAGCTAAATAAATCTTTCCTTCCTTCATTTTGAGTGTGGGGTATTTGTCCCAGCAATGAGTTAAAAGTAAGACACATAGAAAAGCTATGAAGAAAAATTCACAAAATAAACAGATAATAAAACATTTTTGTGTTGTTGAATTACTATTACTTTGTTTAATGCAATTTTGTATTGTTTCTTTTTGTTTGAAGAGAGTATGAATTAGAAATAAACAGAAAAAATTACAAGTGGTACAGAATGTCACGTAACAAAGTAATATGGATTTCACAGTAGTTGTTGTAGTACGTAGTGCTGTTTTCCAGTTTCTCATATTAAAGTTATATGCTTGTAAAATCAGAAGAGGAATGCACAAAGAAAGAAACATATAGGAAATTGAGAGAAAAAGTACTGACAACTGAAAAAAGGAGATACAGCAATACAACGAAGCATTATTGGCTCCTTTCCACAGTCTGGCAGAAAGGCACAGTATAGTTGTCCAAACCACCACACTTACAAACATACATATGTCTCTTTTCTGCTCTCCCTCTCCTGTCCTTCTCAACTCAGAAACTCTTTCCTTTGTCATAAGTTCATTCCTTTTAACCAGTACCTATTGTACCCTTCAGATTCCGTGTTCTCTTTCAGATTCTCACACTAAGGAGACAATACAATGTTTGCACATGTGGGTCTGATTTATTTCACTTAAGATTAGGCCAAGACTTATGAAATTTTTTTAAAAATCAATGTAAAAGCCAACAAAATCATGGATTACTATTAAGAAAACTTAAAGTGAATAAGATCTTTATAGATGAAATTTTCAAACTCTTCTGAAAAAGTAAAAGATAAAATTAAAATGGCAAACGTAAAACGAGGAAGCTCAACAAAATTCAGTTTTCCTTTTTTGAAAGCTAATAATTCCCTGCAGAACTGATCTTAACAAGAAAACATGCACAAATAATAATGCCAGAGCTAAATAGAAATATTATCTATGTATCTATACACACACCATGTGTAGTACACAAATTATGCCACAGATATTTAACAGTTCATAAGAGAATTCTAGGAAAACATTTTACCAACAAATTTGAAAATACTGTCTCAATGATCTAGCATGCAAAACTCATCAAAACTGGAAAAATATCAACATTTTTAAAAAATACAAAAATTTAACCTATAAGTACAAAGCAGATCTGTAGAAAAGTTTGAACACTATTGGTTTTAATGGGGGAATTCAAAAAGCTATTTAAGGAAGAATAAAAACTATTTTATATGAACAATTTAAACCTTAAAGTAGCAGATAACATAAGAGCTTTAATATTAATCGACCTTATTTAGAGCATTAGAGCCAACACTAGAATTCCAGGTGACACACTTTTCTTTTGTGCTATGTCATTAGCAAATAAAAAGCAGTACCACAGGCAAATTGTAATTTAACCTAGGTAACCCAGTTAGCTACTCCAGGAATTTGTGAATATTGGCCTTGACATTTGATAATTATTAATTATGATTCATCTTATTAATAAAGTCAATAGAATCTACGCTGGAAATGCGCTGATGTGATTCAACATGTGTCTTGGGGACAGGGGAATGAGAAAGCAGAAAACTACTGCAAACCAAACATGAAAAGACATATAATCTGATAAGAATCTTTTATGCAGTCAGCAACAAACTTATGCAATGATGGCTGAAGCCTTTTTTAAAAAAAATAACTACTGAGAAAAACATTGACTGAAAGGCTTACATAGCATAAAAATCAATCAATCAATTAATCAATCGTGGGAAGAAGAAAAGTAAAACTATATATGTAGAAATCCCTATAAATCCCAAGGGTGGATTAAAATGCAAATTTAGCAGTATTACTACTGGCTGCTGTGTTAGCATTAAAAGTAATTTTGTATATTGTTATACACACTAGAAACAAAAGTAAAATTCAAAAACCTTTTTAACACAGCTTAATCATCAGTTTATAGAAATTGAGGAAAACAAAAGGCCAAAAATAAGTGAATAATATATACATCTACGTTTTCAATGCAATTTTAATAAAATCTTTGCAGGCTTTCTTTTATGTTGTGTAGAAACTAAAGATTAATTGTAAAATACATATGTAATGCAAATTACCTGTATTGGAAAAGAAAATATTAAAGAGAAACAGGAAGGTCTATTGTATTGATGATTAAAAACAGGTGGTGAAAGGGTTTGGTTATTAAGAGCCAGTGGGATGTAATTACAGGATGGGCAGACAGATTAATGGAACAAGATGAAGAGACCCAAAGGATTTTGGGTTGTGTCACCATAAACAGGAAAGGAAAAGGTGCCTCTGTGGCAGTGGATGACTTAGACGGTTGCAGGGGAGAGCAGAGCTTTACCTTGCTTCACACCACACACTCCTTTAATTCCAGACCAGTGGTCACAGTGTCATTGGAAATGCACAACAGTGACATTTCTGAGAGGTAATACAAGACATTGTCAGCCCTCGGAGCAGGGGAAAGATTTTAAAGTATGCATGCATGCACACACGCACGCATGCACGCAGTGCATGCTGACTTCAAAGGAAAAGAATGATTAATAAATAATATTATGAATAAAAGCTAATTTCAACTAAAAGACATCTTTAGAAGAATAAAGAAGCAACAGAGTGGGTAAAGAATATTTCTTGCAGAAGTCGATGTTTAGACATTTGAACAGTGTTCATAATATATAAAGGGCAACCTAATAATAAAATAAACAATCAACATTGCGAGATATAAAAAAATCTAGAGCCAGAAATACAGCTCAGCCACCCAGCCTCTGACTGGCAGGCACGTGGCCCTGAGTCTGATTTCCAGTACCAAGAACCAAAGACTAACAAGCTTATAAAAATCTTAAGAAGTCAGGAAAATGTACTTTAAATCCAAAATGAAACGTTGCTGCCCCACCTCTGGAATGTCTACCCTTCCTTGCAAAAAAGTACATCGGGCAAAGGAAGACTGTATGTTTTCTGTGAGTATCCCAACTGCTCATTTTGAACCCTTGTGCATTATCTACTATGCAGCATTTGGATATATTTATTCCACAATGCATGATTTCACGCCTAAGTATTACACACCACAAGTTCATGAATTCATACATATATTAACAACTAGCTACAATAGCGTTCACAGAAGGAACTCTGTCTGTAAACAATAGGACGCATAAATCACATTTGCTCCATTTATAAAATAAATGCTACAAAGCAATGAAAATGAGCAATTTAAAATCATTCACCAAAGTGAGTGAATTTCATAAACAAAATGCAGACTGAAGGAAGCCAGATTCAAAACAGTGCACAATGCATGATTCATTTCACGAAGTTGAAAACAAACAGAAGCACTGCGTGGCGATAGACGTCAGCACGGCAAGCCACGTCCGCCAAGGAGAGCTGGGATGGCCCTTGGCGTCACAGAGGGAATGGCCACGCCGTCCAACTTCCCGAGCAGACTGGTTGTAATGCTGGTTAGTATCACTTCAATAAAAAGGACTAATTAGAAAAAAGTGGAATATAAACAAATAAAAATTTTTAAAACATTTTAAAGAAAATTTAATTTCATATTTTGAATATATCTAAGTATGAAGGTATAATAAGCAACAAAGGGTTCTTAGAAGCCATAAAGGAAATAAAAGCACATTTTGTTAATAATAATTAAATTTCTCAATGGTAAAAATTTATATAAATAAACTCAAATGAAATACACTAGACAAGGATAAATATATGCAATACCTTTTATCTTGTGGGCATATCATAAAGCCTAACGGACAAATCATACAGACTACTAGGAAAATGGATAACAGACAACACTAACTCATGAAGGCAGTATTCAAAAGGTAAATAAAGCATAAAATATTTCTCTACTTCACTGCTAAGAAGATGCAAATTGAATAGTCCAAGTATAAAAATATAAACTACAACATCAAGTAGGATGTTAGTAACTTAGCATTTCCTGTATGTGCCAGTACAGCTATCCTTTGAATTAACAAACTTACTCATTAAAATCCACTCCACAGATATAAAGTCATGAGGGTACATGCAGGTACAGTGACATCATCACTGTTGGTTGTGGCAATGTGGTGAATATCTTACATGCCCACACCTGCTAGGACACACAAACACATGAATAGATTGTGCCCTGCAACACTGCATAACAATTAAAAAGTGGGCTAACTATCCTGATGTGCATAATACCAGGAACACATGAAATAGTTTTATTAACAAGTTCCAGAATTACTATTCTATTATTTAAAAAGAATTTTGGTGCAACATGAAAAAGTATCGCTACTCATACATAGGATGCCTGTTCGTAAACATATGTAAATATAGGAAATGTGGACAAAATCTCAGCACGCGCTTACCGTGGTGGGTAGGGAATAACTTTTGCTGCTCTTCTGTTTCCTGTGACTCACCATGTCTTTATTCATGATGAAGGTGGACACTTGGAGCTGCTTGATTTCGTCATGTGGAGTGACACAAGGAATTTTTTGAAGACCTCTTCATAGTCACTAAAGCGCTTCAGTGTCCAGTGCTTTCACTGCCAGAGCTGCCTTACATGTTTATGAGAATAAACATTGTCGAGACACTTCAGAATATTCGCCGATGCTTGCTGACTCAACCAGTAGGATGGAAGATTTTTAGAGAGTGTGAAAGCCGGCACTTATTTAAGGAACTACCTTTTGATTATTGTTTTGTTCATAAAAACAAGTAGCGCTGGCTAGACATATAACATGGTCCTTTGTCTTTCAAGTTAAATAAAAGCAAATACTACCCATAACAGAAATGCACGAGTGGCACTACATTCAGTGTTACTTGAATCTGTTTACTTTATCAAAACAATAAATTATATGTTAGATCTGTATCAACTGTAGCCTTCTAAAAATATGGTGTAATTATTTTGAAAGCTAAAAGATACTCTAATAAACCTGAGAAGATGGTGCATGTCTTCGCTTTTCAGTTATATGTAAAATATTTTTCTAGTAAGCTGAATGAGTCTGTATTTCTTAGTGACTTTGATCACAAAGTACTCTTTAACAGCTGCATATTAAGAATTTGTAACTGGGTCCCGTGTTTCAGGGTCTCACCTCTTATTTAAATGTGTTTCAGAAAGTGTTCTCCGTGATCCATTAAATTCTCAGAAAATGACTACGGTGTTAGCTACTGTAACAACTCCCCAGAACCTAGGAGGCTAAACCCTGCAGACTGGAAGTCTAATGGGTTCTAGAGAGTTCTCTTCTGGGTTGTAGACAGCCAACTCCTCCTTGCATTCCCACATGACAGAAGGAGGGTGAGCAAGCTGTCTGCCTCTTCGTATAAAAGCATGACTTACTTGTCAAAGGCCCCTTGTCTGAATGCCCTCACACTGGAGATTGAAATGGAAACAAGGTGACAAATGTGAGGCCAGCGGTGACACCATCAGCCTTGTTTCCTCCTCACTTTCTTCTTTATCATGTCTGACATCATCCTTGCAAATTTCAGCTTCAAAAGAAGCTTTATGGGCTGAAAATTATGATCAGTACAGAAGTTACTGGCACATCGTTAGTTTAGTTACTCCTTGCTTTCTTTTTTGCACAGGAAACCAGACATAGATCACAGTGTTTGGAACTGTTAATATGAACAGCTTTTCTTGCGGAAATTATGTTAATGATCCCTTGTCACTCACAAACTTTGGGGGTCTACACACACACACACACACACACACACACACACACACACATATATATATATATATATATATATATATATATATATTTATTTATTAATTTCAAATCATTGATCAATTTCAATTTATTTGTGGAACTCATGGGCAAAGTTGCCACTTAAGGTTAAGGTTTCACAATGCTGTAACAAAATAAAGCTGAGACTACACAAAACCTACTGAATGCCATTTCATCAAGCAAACAACGCTTGCTACTACTCAGACCTTGCTGAAGTTTATAAGCAGACACAGGAACATGGAAAACACCTTTAAAACTGCACAAGGATGCAAAATACTACATGTAAAAACAGAAACATCTCCCATCCACTTCCTTGCCATTTTGCAGTACTCTTCTCTTTGACATCTCCCATTCCATCCTTCGGTTCCCTGTACTTTTCTTTTCCTCCACAGTGGCAATGCTTAGATCTACCCATGCAGACACTCAGTTTCGTTTGTGACTTTCATCTGGAAGCCTATTTGCACCATGTTGCCTGTTTTGTCTGTCCTATGAGTGCTTGCTATGAAGTGTATCTCTCAAAGATGTCTGCCACAAGACCTGTTGCCGACTTCTAGGCCACTGAATCTTCATGCTACAGTCATTAACACCCTAACTGTATAAATTGGCGGGCTTCATTGTGTCACTTTCATCCATGTATCTATCGACCTTTGCTTAATTTGCCCTCTTTTTTCCTACTCTCTTCCCACCTGCTGGATTCCCCTCCCATTCCCTGATAGTCTCCAAGAAATAAGCTTTTCAAGGATGCTTTTTTAAAGTTTCAAGACCATGGAATAAACAAAATACCAGTATGTAAGGACACTGAGAAATCACTATCAAAACTGACCTCTTGGACTATGAAAAATGGTTTACAAGATGAAATCAGACAAAAAAAAAAAAATTGAAGTGGCAAAATCATGAAATGTGGATGTATAAGAAGACAATGGATTTTTTTTCTTAAATACAAAGCATACTTTGTGTTCTTAACTATTAACAGAAGTAGATATTAAAAGCTGATGACTACATATACATACACTGAGAGGCATACCCTAAAATGTCCAAATGAAAGCACTTGGAGACCCAGTCCTAACAAACTTATTTATTTGTTGTCCGTCTTCTCTCCTAGTCCACTGAACTACTCTAACACCATGGATTTCCATGTCTGTAAAATAATATTCAGTGACATTTGAGGGAACATAATCTATATTTAGTCACTATTTAAAGTTACTCATAGTATAAATAGAGATCCAGCACCAGGAACTTACAGTTTGTTTATAACTCATTAACTAGCAGTGACTACGGAAAATCCTTCTCCAATGGATGCAGTACTATCCCACATAGAAGGTTTGCTGCCAGTAGAAGTGTGAGGTTGATTAGTTGCCAATATCGCTATCTGAAAGCCGAACGGGGATCATGCTGAGCTACAGCAAGAGCCTCACATGTGACTTTGCGTTTCTAGCATCATGTCTTCGTTTCTGCTTCTGTCCTTCTCTTCGTGATTCACTGTAGGTTACCTGCTTGTGTCTGTGCAGCTTGTGAGTGCTATGCTCCTACTTTCCCATGCACAGAAACTCGCTGCTAATCACAAGTACAGTGAGGGTTTTCAGAAAATAGTGGAAGGGATCAAGTCTGTATATGCAGTATTATAAAATACAAGCTGCCCTGGAAAAATGCCATGACAGTAGAGAAAAGGAAGGAAACAAACATCAGACCCACTCAGTTGTAGCAGAGCTGGGTTAACTGCATAACAGGGAGTGACCAGAGTCAATTCGAAAAATAAGGCATCTGCAAACACAAAGGGCAATTCATGCAGCAAGTAAGACTTCAGATTCAGAGACGTAGCTAACCTAATGTTCAAAAATACAGGAAAAAAACATTACTCATTTAGCAAATGGAAAATTTATGTGTAATGGAAGAAAAACTCTAATGACTACTTTAAAATATGCCTAGTTCTTTGTCTATGGCTTTTTCATTCCAAAGAGGTTTGAGATCATGCGAATCTATAAATGCATACTATTCCATAGAAATGTGTACATAATGCAGCATTTTTACTAGGTGAAAACAGAAGCCTAAACAGTTACAAAGGTGAATAGTACGTGACTCAAATATCCATCTGAAGACTCAATACTGACATCACTGTTCATAAATTGATCTTCCTGATTTTTGGTGGATTTTCAAAAAGTTCTTTTGTCTCCAAATCATTTCTGTTATTCTTCCAAATGCCAACAATAGCAGTTAACATCATGCTTGATTTTAATATCTACATAATTTGCTATATGGAATATTATTTCTTAGGATAATATTTTATGGGCAATATTTAAGATTTAACATGAAGTCATTTGTAGTCATTTCAAATGTATAAACAGATTTTCATTTATACAATGCTTCAGTGCTTGGGCATACCCATCAAGAATGTCAATGTTCTCATTTCTTTCCATTTCTGACTTTAAAAATATTAATAAAGATGAAGTTAATGTAATTTAGCATTGCTGAATTGATATTTGTCTTCAGGATCAGTTGAGTTTCATTAGATTAAGTCTATGATACTGTGTAAGTGTAAGGGTTTCAGATTTTAACTCAATAATCTTGTGAAATCACACATTGCAGTCTTATTTTAGCCCTGACTTAACTACCTGATATATGATTATATTTTGTATTTTCTAAACATAATGCATTGTGTGAAGCAGACTTCATTAAAACTCTTGTGTAAATAAATATATATTTTTTATTTAGTGCAGACCATGTGGAAAGTGGCTCACAAAGCAAAAAGCCATAATGACACATAAATTTACTAAAAATTATTTTCAAAAGCTAGAACTTCAGGCTTACCTGCTTCCAGATCCAAGTGTGATGGGCTTTGATGAGAACTGCATCTGCACAGTCCCCATCTGGTGGTTGTTTCAATGCAAACATCAGAATGGGGAAAAGATGGGGACCGCTGTCACCAACAACAGAGTTGGAGAGCACTTCAGAATGCACTGGGCCCCAGATCCAGGATGTGAGGAGATGGGGGGAAGGCATGACCACCGAGCCAAATCGGGAGGGAGAAAATGTAGAAATCAGGCTGAAGAGTCAGAAATCTGGGAGACCAAATGATGGCAGTACCTGGAAGCAGGTGCATGAAGAACACGAAGGCTTCCGGTGTAGAACGTCCTTTGGTTTCTAGCCTATAATCTAGCTGGCCTCAACTTTCTATGACATCTGTGGAAACACAGGCAAAAACAAAACAAACAAAACGAAACAAAACAAAAAACTCAAGGCATACAAGCAAAGACTGATGGTAAACCTATTGGCAGTGTCCATGAGGAATGTGCGTGAGCTACAGGCTGCAGAGAACTGGACTGGAAGTTATGACCTGTGCTCTAGGCATGCTTTGTCCCACAAGTAGCTAAACTTTTCCCTCTTGCTGTTTTCCGTGGGTCAGAAACAAACATGAAATGATCGAGAAACCTAGGAAGTACCTTTCTACTACATGAGAATCATCGTTTGAGGCTCCTGTTCCTGCTCTTCATTCAGTGCTTCTTGCCACTATGGCTGTTCCTTTGTATGTCTATATATTTGGATACTATATAAGAAAAAAATACTCGTTAGAAATACTGGTGTTTATATTGGATGCAATTGTCCTGCGTGTTGCAACACCCTACAGGGTATATGATCTTTACAAATAAGTGTTTGGAAAGATCACAAAGACAAAGAACTGAGAAAAACAAAAGTAAGTTTTCAGAGCCCTTCATCTGCAAAACCAGATGTTGAAGGACAGGAGAATGTCTTTCAAAATAGTAACACTTCAGTATCTACTGGTTTAAGAGGCAGAGCTGGCCTACAGGCTAAGCCGGTCAAGATACTTTATATTCCACATATGGGAGGAAAACCTGTCAAGCATGAGTACAGGAAGGTTGGGATCGGCCATGCAGTCTGGGATCTTGGATGTCCACATCACACATCAGCTCACAGGTACTGCTTCTTGCGCACAACTGGCTGAAGTCGCCCAGGGGAGATGAGAAAACGTCTCACACAATCTCTGGTTAGTTATTGGCAGCTTTCTAACTCCCCTAGAGCGAGGTGTTCCACGCTTCCTAGCTCATTGCTGACATTCTAATGATGGAGAAAGGTAGCAGCTTCTGCGTTTGTATTACAAGATATTTTATTGACAGAAAAACCACAGCAAGCAATTATTTAATGTTTAATTGAAGTAATGGTGAATGTAGCGATGTTTTGAGTGTGGACTAATGGAAGCATGTACTCAAGGATTTCTCTTTGAGAATATACAGCGGATTCAGTATTTGGGTTAAGAGTGGGATGCCAGAGCAACTGGCTTACTTTTTCAGATATTTATCACTATTTTCTCTTTTGTTCTCTATATACTCAAGAACTTCAACATGTTTTGTTATATACATATAGTAAAATGTTTCTTATACTCAAACTAATATGACTATTTATTTTTATTTTTTAATGAGTAGAACATATTTACTGAGAGAAAAAAATCCTGTCCTAGAGAGAGACAGGAATGGGGTCCCAAGTGGGTGTCCCATGGGAAGCTGTCTCTTCCAGGGACTTTTATAGAGGAGAAGATGTGGGAACTTACTTAGATGGGTATGAGGTGGAACACAACTGTGGTCAACCAATGAGATTACAAGCACCATTGCCCAGGTAACATTGATTAAAATCGGAATCCAATGGGAAGACAAGTCACTTTGCAAGGGGCCAAGAAGACAGAGCAATGTCTCTCCCTGTCAAACTAATATATTTATTATGCTATTTTATCTTTTTAATTTTTATTACCTTATTTTGATATCCAGTGAAGAAAACAAAATTGTATTCTCTTAGCAAATTTCTATATCCAATACAAAGTTTTGATATAGTCCTCATGATGTAATTAGTTTTACACATCCCACATAACTAAACTTTGTGCCTTTGAATCTTAAATCTATATTTCCCCATTTTTTCCTACCAATATTTCCACTGTTTGACTATTTTTAAAAAATATGTATTTGTTTATTTATTTATTCATATGAACAGAGTCTTGCTGGTCTTGATGGCCAGCATGGCGTGCCTGGGGTTCCAGGACTGACATGACATGTGGTACCGGAGATCAAACTCATGACCTTGTGTTTGCCAGACAGGTGCTTAGACCACTGAGCTATCTCTGCAGCCTTGTTCCACTATTTCTACATGTTCAACCTTTTGGTTTTGGTTTAAAGATCTTTAGATTCCATGTATCAATGAAATCAAGCAATATTTAAAGCAATACTTGGGGCCCAGCGGGATGGCTCAGTGGCCTAAAGCGCCTTCTTGGGAAAGCTTGGGTGGCTTCAGGGACCACGGTTCGATCCCCGGCACCACATGCTGCGCCAGCCCTGCCCTCAGGGCGGGCTGAGCCGGCCATAAAAATGAGTGAATGAACAAACAAAAGTTCTGAAACAAGAAAAAAAAAATAAAAATAAAAATAAAAAATTCTTTAAAAAAAAAAAATAAAATAAAATAAAGCAATACTTAATACATATAGTTTTAGACATTGTGCTCTCTAATAGTGTCCCTACTGGATTAAGGATTATTTGGTTATGAATATGAAGAACAATATTTATTTAGATATGTATGGTGCAAGATGATCTTTAAAGAACAGTGTGCCTCAGGTTCCTTTCAATATTCCATACCCTTTCCTGGAGAAAGAGGCTTTTGTGAGGGTCACAGAACTTTGCTCTGGGCCACTTTTGCTCCTCCCCTCTCCTCTCCTCTCCTCTCCTCTCCTCTCCTCTCCTCTCCTCTCCT
>PVJA010051766.1:0-12689 GCA_004027025.1 Myocastor coypus
ACTGCATTAGTGATACAAGTTGTAAAATACATGTCCATTCCTTTGGGTTTTGCATATGATGGTTTTGCATCAGTCACTGCAGGTAGATTGAGCAAGCTTGGTTTTTGTATTTGTTTTTAACATGCATTCAACTAGATATAACTCAGAATGGATTAATACTTCCTTCTTATCATTACCATTAGATAAAAAAATTGCCAGGAAGACCACAAAACAGGATTTGCTTTAAGACCAACCCACAGAGTTAGTTGGAGACTAAAGGCGGCACTGGAACCTGCTGGGCTGGGACATGGTCTTGTTTAGCTAAGTGTCGAGAGCATTAAGAAAGTCCTGGTTGGAGGCACAAGGCCTGCAGCACCAGCTGTGGAACCTCGATGTGACTGCACAGCTCCATCCTCAAACCTGAGGGAGAACAGACACACAGTCACATGGAGCATTTCAGCAATGGCACTGAGAAAATGCCATGGCGAGATCCATACTGCCAGAGAGCCACAGCGGGCAAGGTAGCGGAAAGTACCATACCTTACCCCACAGCCCACCCCTAGCCACACAGGGCCAAGTTTCCCTGCTTTCTGTAAGTAGAAGGAGGGGATACATGCAGTTCCAGTATGGATCAAGGTGCACAGTATAAGAAGGAAACATACCAGACGTGTGGTAGCACATAAGATCTGTCTCTAAACAAACAAGCAAACAAACATACGCATGTTTCCTTCTACTTTGTGGAATCCCAATAAAGCATAAAGCACTACATTGCCCTTGGCTCAAGGGTAAATTTACCCTGTTAGTGCTTATAGGTTTGCCATTCTCCTCAAGGAAATGCACTCTTGTCAGGACCCCATCAGCCTTTGTGGCCACTTACGTTTGTCTGCAGGGTAATCACCACTGAGGGGGCACGTAGCTGTAAGTGGGTGTTCCTGGGGCCCGGTATGTGGGCACAGTGACTGGGTGAGGGGCAACCGGAGTTGGGGAGTGAGCAGTCAACAGGGTTCCTGGAAGAGAAAGCAGCACATCGCACATAAGACAAGCTACACTCAATGTCTGCATGGAGTTCCACTGTCTCTATGAAGAGATGCAGCCTGGACTCTTTGTCCAGAGGGAAGCCCAAAGGAGAGGAATGTCCACAGGGACATTGCTCTTTTGCCCAGTGCAAGGGCAAAAGCATGATTAGATTTCCCCAAAGAGCGTAAACATGTACAACCACAGCTGGTTCCTACTGATAACATGTTTGTAAAAGGGTCTGTGCCTCCCCTTCATATAATATGCACATTTTTTATGAGTCAGATGGTAAGCTACAAAAGTTTAAAAATGATATTAATCTTAAATAGGGAAGAAGTTCTGATACAAGCTACAACACAATTAAAATGTAAGGGCATGATGCTAAGGTAAAGAAGCTAGTGACAGGGAAGAAAAAAAAAACCTCTGGTTCCACTAATGAGGCATTTAACAGTTGTCAACTTCAAAGAAGCAACATTCAGAATGGTAGGTAACAGAAAGGGGCAGTAGAAAAGGTGAGTACTGCTACAAGTTCAAGGCCAGTCTGGGCTACATAACTGAGCTGATGGCCAGCTTGAACTTCATAGTAAGATGCTGTCTTGAAAACACACACACACACACACTACTGAAAAATGTTAAGATGGGAAGGACAAAGAAACATGTGAAGTTGGGCTCTAAACTATATGAGCTTCCAAGTCCACTAAGAAAAATCTACTTTTCTGTGCACAGAGACTCAGCAACTGAGTCCATTCAAGAAAAGCACTACCTTAGCACCAGGGCCAACTCCCTACCGCTTGCGCGCCCTCCCTGCATAGGCTAAAGTCTCACAGCTTATTTCTGCTGTATTCTCAGCTGTGACAGATGTGGGGAAACCAATTAAAATGAAGAGTCTGGACAGAAACTAATAGCATCCTGGAATGCCTTTCTGTCCAGCACTATTCCCTTATTTTGAAGCAACAACCAGGAATAAAATAACTATGAGCAACCATATGTACTTGTATGGGCTCTGCCTAAGAGTGGCCACATTAATCAAAGATCGGAGATAATGCCAATCCCCAGACATCATTCGCTCAAGTCCCCACGGTTTCCTTCTGTCTGTGGGGACATACTAAACCTACCTAGCCAAGGGTCTGACCTCCTCATGGTTTTTATCTTCCTGACATACAGGAAACTTGGGGAGGTCAAGTAGATAAATACCAAAAAGTATCTCCATGGGCACCTATTCTATTAACATAGATGCACACATGCTCACTGATACAGCAAGACTGACAAAGACAGCACGTGGTAAAGACTCAGCCTGTACAACAACACAGCAGGCCACAACAGACCAGGAGTCAGGATCTGTTCCACTCCCTAAGGGAGGTCACCTGTTCATGGTTTGCTACTCCACAGCCCACACTCCAGTTTCCTTTTAACTAAACTAAAAGGAAAACAAGAAAGAAAAGGCAGGGAGGGAAAGTCAAAGATGATTTGCTGCTTCCTCCCTCCAAAACTGTACAGCCACAAAAACATTAGAGCCAAGAATCAATACTCATGAGCTCTCTCCTATCTTACCCCAGCTCAGGCCTCCCCAGAACAGGCACATAGGAACAGAGACTCACCTGCTGACATGGCCATGGTGGTCCCAGCAACCATGCCCATGGTGACACCACTGCCTCGAGGAGGAGGGATAGGAGCGGGATACACCGTTGCAGGCATGCCGTTCGGCTGCACCACTGTGGTGTGGTGGATGACGTGGGGGGGTGCTGCATACAGCGGCTGTGTGTAGTACGCGCCCTGCTGTGGGGAGAAGAGAGGCAACTGCCACCGGGTACCACGCCATGGAGGCCTGCTGAGCCACCCCGTCCCACCGTGCCTGAGCATACCTGTGTATACGGGCTCTGCTGGGGGTAGGCACTTCGCACAGGGTACACGGCGGTCTGGTAGGGGTTGGGGGAAGAGGAGTATGGTGGCACAGCCCCGCTGGTGGGGGAGCAGGATACTTTGTAAGGTGCACCTGGAGTGTAACCTGGAATAGAAGGCGAGGGTCTGAGCTCAGCCTGGACCATGCCAGACAGAGGGAAGGATGAGTGCTCAGGGAGGAGCTAGATTCACAGCAGCCTGGGAAGAGCACGGTCAGGATGTGAGACCAGGCAGTCCCATCTCCACTGAGATCTGACTCTGCTTCTATGCAGTGCATAGCTCTGTATGCACTGCAGCAGGCAGGTTCTGAGGTGAAGGACAAAGTCCCATGGCACACACACTCACAAATATAAACCTATGCTGTCCCACTAGAATATAAATTGCTACAGCCTTCTTAGTATTCAACTGGCCATTAAAAATGCTTTTTTTTTTTTTTTTGGCAGTACCAGGGATTGAACTCAGGAGCTTGTGCTTGCCAGGCAAGTGCTTATTCTACTGAGCTATCTCCCTGCCCCCTAAGAAATGCTTATGTCTTTTAACCTCTAGAAATCTGTCTTAAAGAGATAAGTATATATACACAAAGACTTCATTAAATGTAAGTAGTTTAGAGGCAGCAGGTCAAATACAAACACTTGTTTTGGCTCCTACCAGAAATGACATTAGAAAGACCAGAAGGCAGATTAAAAAATTAAAATAATAATTATAGCCTTTTTACCAAGATGGCTCCAAAAGCGAAGAAAGAAGCCACTCCCAAAGCTGAACCTAAAGCAAAAGCTTTGAAGGTCAAAAAGGCCATGATGAAAGGCATCCACAGACACACACACAAAGATAGGCATGTATCTTAGGGTACTGACCTCGGTAACGTCAAGAGCTTTGTCACAGCTTCTTTACCAATTTATATTCTAGTGGGACAGGACAGGTGTGTATTTGTGAGCATATGTGCCATGGAACTTTGTCCTCTGCCCCAAAACCTACCTGCTTTAGTGCACACAGAGCTAAGGAGTAGAGTCAGATCTCAGTGAAGATGGGACTGCCTGAAAGCAACTTCCCAGCAACCTGGGAACCAACCTAATTCCTAGGTGAGAAATAATCCAAATGTTCATCAGTAGGGGAAGGATTACCCTGTGACATATCCATACTAAAAGTCAAAGCAGACAACATGTGCTGAGTGATCTTACACACTGAACAATAAAGAAACCTACCTATAATGACAAAAATCAGAAAAAAGAGAGGGAATGAAAACCCTCTGGGATGATATAAGAGTTCTGTATTTTATTTCGGGCGGTAGTTCTATGAGGACATATATAACATAATTCATTCATGAGGGACAATTTATCCAAACACACATAATACGTTAAGTGTTTGCAGTATTCCAAGGGACACAGAAGCAGAACTTTGCTGGCACTTGGTCCAACCATATAAGAACTCTGAAGAGCCGAGCATGGTGGAGTATGCCTATAATCCCAGCACTTGGGAGGCTGAGGCAGGAGGACTGATGTGAGTTCAAAACCAGCCTGGGCTACAAAAGTGAGCCCAAGGCCAGCCTGAACTGCATAGCAAGACCCTGTCTCAAGCTCTGACCTTTGGCCCCCAGCATACAGGCGTGAGCTTGTGCTGGTACTGGCACTAGTCTGACCTTTTAAGAACTTAGGAGGATTGTAGACAGTGGCCAGGACTCTGGCTGCTGGGGTTGGTACTGAGCCAACACATGTAGGCTCAAAGCTTTCTTGGCAACAGATGCAACCTTTTAAGAACTTGGGAAGACTCTGGGCGGCAAGTGGGATCCTGATGAATCCAGCCCACACCACACTTACGCTCTGTTGAGTATCAATCGGACAGTGGCCCCACAAGAAGTGAGAGGCTTTGTGTGACCTACCCAGCTTCCCACTCTAGCAGAAACCTTACTGACCCATGCACGACCACTCTCCCACCAATGCTAGGTTGGTGTGATTACTGGGAGCTTCAAAAATGCCAAAGCTGTGAAAGGCAACCTCAATCATCCAGCCCACCAGAACAAACCCAGGAGACAGGAACATATAGAACTTGGAAATCACAAATATGACTGACAGGCTGTAATTCTGTACATCCTTGGGTTTCTAAATGTCTGTGTAAAAATGTATAACTGCTTTTGTTACATTCTATATTTATTAGAATATCAATGATATTCTAATAAATACCAATACCAATTTCAAGCTAAGTAAGATGTTTGATATTCAGAAAGACAGTGATGTTAAGATCAATTACCTATGTTATAGAGTAATAGTATCATGAAGCTTCTCTGCTGGAGGGTTGAGAATGTAAGTTAACAGACCAAAAATTGGAGAAAAAGAAGGGCTACGAAGATAGCCAATGTTCTGGCCCTAGCCCTTCAAGGTCAGTGAGGACTCAGGACATAAGAGAGCCTGTGCTGTAACATCCCATAACTCAGTGGTGTCCTAAATTTTCTGGTCAAGATTATGGGACCTCAGAGGAAAGGGATAAATGAAGCATAATGTGTCTAAGGAGCGTCACCTAGAGAAAAAATATTCTCTCAGGCTTTCACAGAAAGCAAACTGGTCAAGCAATGGCCATGACTCATCCCAATGGCTGACAATGACAACAGTTTTACAAAGCACTGTACATGGTTCCAAAGTTAATCCTGAGTGTATTTGACCTTGGAAGATACAAAAGATGAATGTTTTATTATACAGGTCTTGCTTTAACTTGCCCTTGATCCCCCAGCAGAAAAGCTGAATTACGAGGCACAAAACGCAGACTAGATTAGTATGATGACCTTTAAGAGGCTTAAATCAACAGCTTCCAACATTGCCAGTTTCACCAGTAACCCAATGCAAATAAGGAACACTGGACTATGTATATGACGACTTCCTCACAGTTCAAAGAGAAGAAATTATAAAATATTCAAAAGCAAACAAAAAATAAAATAAAATAAAATGAAAAAAAAAAAAAAAAGAGAAAAATTTTTTTCTTTTTCTTTTTTTCCTTCCTTACCAGTATCGATCAGAAAATTTATCATGTCTACACCCTGTGCTCTATATAACTATTATGAGGACAACAATATGCAATGTGTCAATTATTGTGAATGTACTAACATGTTTTGAAACTATCATATTGTTATTACATATTAAATGTAAAAAAAAAAACCTGAAACTTCTGAAACAATAGCAACTGAGGTAAAGAAACAAATCCATCAGGCTAGAAAAGACATAAGATCAGAAATAATCTAACAGGTCAAAAAAAAAAAAAAAAGAATAACAACTGTGAAAGAAATGTTCGGCAGAGCTAAAGACAGATTTTTTTTTTTTTTTTTGGTGGGACTGGAGTTCGAACTCATGACCTTGCAGTTGCCAGGTAGGCTCTTGTGCCACAGAGCTATCTCCCCAGCCCCTAAAGACAGATTTTAAAAAATAGAGAAAAGAAAAATGATGACAACACTGAATGAACAACACAGGAAAGAATTTGAATGCATAAAATTGATTCAAACAGATAGCCAGGAAATAAAGAAATACACTGAGAGGTGGCAAGGAAGATAGCTCTGTGGCACAAGTGCCTGCCTGGCAAGTGCAAGGTTGTGAGTTTGAACCCTGGTCCCACCAAAAAAAAGAAAATACACTGAGAGCTGGCAAAACTGTTTGAACAACATCGGAGATAGACTTTCAGAGCTCAAAGACAGTGGTGTAATAAATGTGAAATGAAAGATCTCTTAAAACTAAAAAGGAGGGGCTGGTGAGATGGCTCAGCAGTCTAAAGCGCCTGCTTAGGCAAGCTTAGGCAACCACAGGGACCGCAGTTCAATCCCTGGCACCACAAGCTGCACCAGCCCCACCCCCAAGGCAGGCTGAGCCGGCCATAATATAAAAATAAATAAATAATAAAGGAAACAGAAAAAAACTAAAAGGGAGCCTTTTTTTCTTCCATTGCTGGGCATTGGCCTTTTGCACTCTCCACACCCACCACTGCCCAGCTCCCACAGACAGCGAAGGCCGTGGGTTTTGGACACCTGAAATGCCCCACTGGCTGGCAAGTGCTCAACGATTACCTGGCCGACAAAGGCTACATCGAGGGGTTTGTGCCCTCACAGGTGGAGGTGGCAGTGTTTGAAGCGGTCTCCTGCCCCCCCCACCGCCTGCCGACTTGCAACATGTGCTACATTAGTACAATCCCATCAAGTCTTAAGAAAAGGAAAAGGTCAGCCTGCCAGGAGTGAAGAAGGCTTTAGGCAAGTATGTCCCTGCCAGTGTGGAAGACAGCACCGGAGGGAGGTGGAGCTGAGGACAGTACAGATGATGATGATACTAATCTCATCAGTTCTGATGATGAGGCAAGCAAAGAAACAAAGAGGCTAAGGGAAGAATGGCTTGCACAGTATGAATCCAAGAAAGCCAAAAAACCTGCACTTGTTGTCAGGTGTTCCATCTCGCTAGATGTGAAACCTTGGGATGACAAAACAGACAAGGTGCAATAGAAGAGTGTGTCCAAAGCATTCAAGCAGACGGCTTGGTCTGGGCCTCCTCTAAACTAGTTCCAGTGGGATATGGAATTTAAAATATTCATCCCAGATCACTGCACTTCAATAAAAGCTTGAAGGACAAAAATAAATAAATAGGAACCAAAAAATAACAATTCAGCAGCTATGAGACAATGCAAAGAAAAACAATATATAACAGGTGTCATTGAAACAGGAAGAATCAACACAAATGACATAAAAAGGCTATTTACAAAAGTACTAGCAGAAAATTTTTCAAGCATGACAAAAAATGTATCATATAAATGAGGCATATAGAACTTCAAATAGCCATCATCAAAATAAGTCAACACTGACACTCATACTAATAATCAACTCACAGCAACTCAGCAAAAGAAGAGAATATTAAAAGCTGTTACAGAGAAAACAACATTACCTACAATGGAAAACCCATGGGAATCAAGGCAGATTTCTCAACACAAAAGATGGTTCGGTGGTCTAAAGCACCTGCTTATGAAAGCTGAGACGGCTACAGGGACCACAGTTCGATCCCAGGCACCACATGCTGCGCCAGCCCTGCCCTCAGCGCAGGCTGACCTGGCCATAAAAATAAAAAAATTTAAAAAACAAAAGTTCTGAAACAAGAAAAGAAATAAAATAAAAATTAAAAAAAAATTTTTTTTTTCCTTGTTTCAGAACTGTTGTTTGTTTATTTATTTATTTTTATGGCCAGCTCGGCCTGCCCTGAGGGCAGGGCTGGCGCAGCATGTAGTGCTGGGATCGAACCGCGGTCCCGGCAGCAGCTTTCCTAAGCAGGCACTTTAGACCACTGAGCCATCCTGCCAGGCCCCAAAATATTCTTAAAAAAACAAAAAAAAAAATTTAAATGAACAGTTTAGAGTAAAATATTACAGGTCCTGAAACAATGAAACTTTCAATTCAGATTGATGTACCCTGCAAAACTACTGATCAAATTCAATGGGGAGAGATAAGATCCTTCCATGACAAAGAATTGAAATTTATGACCACACAATCAACACTACGAAGAGTACTGACAGATATTCTAGAAAGAGACAGAAACAATCACAGCTTCAAAAACAACAGGAAAGAACCACCAAACAAGTAATTAAGAAGGAAAAAACTATAGAACTTATAGCAG
The DNA here is from genome assembly GCA_004027025.1 of Myocastor coypus. Taxonomy (NCBI): domain Eukaryota; kingdom Metazoa; phylum Chordata; class Mammalia; order Rodentia; family Myocastoridae; genus Myocastor; species Myocastor coypus. The sequence goes on from PVJA010051766.1 coordinate 8,517, forward strand.
GAAAGCAACATGACAAAGATAAGCCAATATGTTATCAATTTTAACCGTCAACCCAAACTGCTTCAATTCACCAATCAAAAAAAACAGGCAGAATGGGTTAAGAAGCAGAACCTTCCAACACTGCCAATTCTGCTGATAACCCACTACTATTATAAACTATTGGACTGTATTTACAGGTACTTTCTCTTACTTCAATGAGAAGACTTGTACTAATAGGGTTTAGAAAAGATGTGTCTGTATCTTGTACTCTGAACTACTATGAAGACAACAATATGCAATATATTAATTACTGTAACTGTCCTACTAATCTGTCTTCAAACTGTCTCATTGTTATTTATTAAAATTAATAAAATTTTTAAAAAAGAAAAAAAAAACCAGATTCCAACAATATGCTGCATACAAGAAACACATCAGGGTCGGCCAGAGGGCTCAGCAGACAGCACCTGCTTAGGCAGATGCAGGAACTGGAGGTTCGATCCCCAGCCTGTCTGTCCACCCCACTCCTGGGGCAAGATGAGACAGTGACTGAGACTGGACATGTGTGTGCCTATAATCCCAGTGTGTGGGAGACTGAAAAACAGGAAGGATCACTACAAGATGGATCTACATAGTGAGACTCTGTAGCACCTGTACCAAATACATTTAAAAAAAAAGACATGTTTAACTCAAAAAGATATATACACACTGAGTTAAAGGATAGAAAACAACCCTCCATGCCCCCCAGGAAACCAGAAAAAAGCAGGGGAAGCAATTCTGGTTGCTGACACTATCAACTTCAAACCAAAGATCATTCAGAAATAAGGTCACACTACATGCTAAGGGAAACTGCAAGAGGCAAAGCTAACAATTATAAATTATAAATGCACTCAATATAAGGGCACTGACCTGCATAAGACAAACATTAAGACATAAAAAATCAAGTGAGCGACAACACAATTGTAATGAGGGATTTTAATATACTGTCACAAAGAGATCACTTAGGCAAAAAAAAAAAAAAAAAAAAAAACAACAACAAAGAAATTAACAGAACTAAACCAAAATTGGGAGAAATGCACTGAGTAGACCTGTACAGAGTGTTTCACTCAGCAATAGAACACACATTCTTCTCAGGTACACACAGGATATTCTCTAAAACAGATCATATACATATATAGAGCATACTTAAATGCAGAGACTGAAATTTTACCATGCATTCTGTCTGACCAAAGTGCCACGGAACTGGAAATTGGAGAAAAAAGAAACCACAACAGGGCCCAGCAGGATGGGTCAGTGGTCTAAAGTGCCTGCTTAGGAAAGCTTAGGCGGCTGCAGAGACCACGGTTCAATCCCAGGCACCACATGCTGTGCCAGCCCTGCCCTCATGGCAAGCTGAGCTGGCCATAAAAATAAACAAATAAACAAACAAAAGTTCTGAAACAAGAAAATAAAATAATTCTTTAAAAAAAAAAAAAAAGAAAAAAAAACCACAACACATAGAAATTAAGTAACAACCTCCTATACAACCAGTATGTCACAGATGAACTTGAAGAAATTAAAAAACATTTACAATCAAAGGAAAATGCAGATACAACTTACTGGAACTTGTGGGACATAATGAAAGCTGTCTCAGGGAAATTTAGTAGTAAATTCACATATTTTTTTTTTTTTTTTTTTTTTCTTGTTTCAGAACTTGTTTATTTTTATGGCCAGCTCGGCCTGCCCTGAGGGCAGGGCTGGTGCAGCATGTGGTGCCGGGGATCGAACCGCAGTTCCTGCAGCCACCCAAGCTTTCCTAAGTAGGTGCTTTAGACCACTGAGCCATCCTGCCGGGCCCCCAAATTCACATATTTGGAATACAAAATAATACCAAATAAATGATCTGATGCTGCATTTCAAGATCCTAGAAAAAGAACAGCAAATCAAGCCCCTGACCCAAAAAAGGCAGGAAATTATAACAATAACAGAAATTAATACAAGGAGATAAAGAAAAAAATACAAAGAACAAGTGAATTGGGCCAACAAGATGGCTCAACAGTCTAAAGCTCCTGCTTAGGCAAGCGCTCGGAGATTGCAGATGGATCCAAGGCAACACATGCCATGCCAGCCCTTCCCTGAGGGCAAGCTGAGCCAGCCAACAAGAAGAATGATGCTCTGCCTGGCCAGACAGCTCAGAGGATTAAAGTGCCTGCACCGTGGCCCAGGTTCCTTCACAGGTGTGCCATGCCAGCCCTAACTCCAGCGCATGCTGGAACTGGACATGGTGGCGTGCGCCTGTAGTCCCAGCATGTGGAAGGGTAAAAACAGGAGGATCACAAGTCCGACCTACATAGTGAGATGCTGCAGACCCTGTACTAAATTCATAAAAATAAACAATAAATGAATCAAAGAGTTCTTTAAAAGCATAAACACAGTTGATAAACTCTTAGCCAATCTTATCAACAGGAAAGAAAAAAATCCAAATTCATGCAACAAGGAATGAAAAAGGCAAAATTACTGCAGACCCTAGAGAAATTCGTAAGATCATCAATACCTACTTCCAAAATCTTTATAGTTTCATAGGATGTAAAACACAGAAGAAACGGACAGTTTCCTAAATACATATGAAATGCCAAAGCTGAATCAAGAAAACATACAAACTGAATAAACCAGTAACAGGAAGCAAAATTGAAAATGGAATTCAAATCCTACCAACAAAGAAAAACCCAGATCCTGATGGATTCACAGCTAAATACCACAAGAAATTTAGAGATTTAATGCCAATTTTTCTCAAACTCTTCAATGAAGCTGAAAATGAACCAATTTTCCCAAACTCATTCCTGGAGGCAAGTATTACTCCGACTGCAAATACCAGAGGAAGATCCAGCTAAAAAAAGACAACTACAAACCAGTTGCTCTAATGAACATAGATGCAAAAATCCTCAGTAAAAAACTAGCAAACAGAATGCCACAAATCAAGATCATACATCACAGGGGCTGGGGAGATAGCTCAGTAGAATAAACACTTGTCTGGCAAGGGCAAGGACCTGAGTTCAATCCTCGGTTCCGCAAGAAAGAAAGAAAGAAAGAAAGAGAGAGAGAGAGAGAGAGAAAGAAAGATCATACATCACAACCAACTGTAATTCATCCCAGGAATGCATAGATGGTTTAACCTATGCAAATTCTTACATGTAATATACCATATCAATACAACCAAGAAAAAAAAAAAAAAAAACCACACACATGAGCTCAATACATGCATAAAAAGCTTTCGACAAAGTCCAACACTCATGATCTAAACCCCACAGAAAATCAATATAGATGGTGTGGTGGTTGATAACACTGTGTCAACTTGAGGGGCCAGAAGTTTACCTGGCTTAGCTCAGCAACTGCATGTCCTAGAGCATGGAGGCCCGGCCCCACCCTATAGTAACTCAGCACTTAAGGGGTATGTAAAGGGGTTGAGGAAGGCTTCTGTTGTCCTTTCCTTTGAGTAGATTGCTAACTGCAGCCTCACCACTACTGAAAAGCTCAGATCTTTGCTGCAGCTGCTGCCACTTCCCTGAGGAGCTCTGATTTTGGCAGTGTGGAAAGCAGAGAGAGGGGCTTGATAGACACCACAACTGTTGCTCCTCATCTGCTCTTCAGTGTTTTCTGGTGCCATGAACTGCTCCCATCAGCCTTGGAGCCAGCAGAATATGGACTGAAACCTCTACTGTAAGCTAAATACACCTTTCCTTCCTTAACTTTGGGTGTTGGTATTTTGTCCTAGCAACTTTTGTCCCAGCAATGAGACAAAAAGTAACTGAGACAAATGGTCTATGTTATGGTTTGTGTCTAGGTGAGTGCAAGACCAGCCTCAACTGCATAGTGAGACTGTCTCAAAAAGACAAAAAAAAAAAAAAGATTTATACAGTGAAAATGATGGTATTCTGAGAAAAGCAATTGAAAAGGATTTTTAAAAACTGAAAGATATTCTTTGCTCCTGCATAGAAAGAACATTTTAAAAATGGCCATACTCCCAAAATTGTTAGAGTTCGAATGCAATCTCAATTAAAATAAAATTAGTATACCTCATAGAGCTAGAGAAAACCTTCCTCAAATTCTTCTGGAAGCAGAAGAGACCCTAAGTATCAAAAAAAAAAAAAAAAAAAAAAAAAAAAAAAAAAAAAAAAAAAAAAAAAAAAAAAAAAAAAAAAAAAAAAAAAAAAAAAAAAA
>PVJA010051767.1:0-12689 GCA_004027025.1 Myocastor coypus
TTCAAACTCACAACCTTGCACTTGCCAGGCAGGCACTTGTGCCACGGAGCTATCTCCCCAGCCTGCAGTTTTCATCTTTAAAATCATAATTTTCAAGCTAGTAAGATAGCTCAGCAGACAAAAATTCCTGCTTAGGCAAGTGAATAGATGAGCGTGCAATCCCCGGCACCACATGTCATGCTGGCCCTGTCCCCAAGGCATACTGTGCCAGCCACTAAGACCAAGCATGGTGGTACATGCCTATAATCCTAGCACTGGGGTGGCTGAAAACAGGAGGGTCACTGAGAGTCTCAGCTGTGCAATAAGGCCCTATTCCAAATATATTTTTTAAACATCATAATTTTCTTTGTCTCCTTTTTACCTATCTGTATTTCTTCTATCCTACCTCAGGGAGACCTTGTCTCAAAAAAAAAATAGCTAGGTGAAGTGGTACACGCCTGCAGTCACAGCACTAGGGAGGCTGAGACAGAAAGATTGCCTGAGTCTGGGTGCAGCTCGGGCTACATAAACAAGTTCCAGGCCTGCCTGGACTATATAGTGAGATCCTGCCCCAAAAACCTAAAAGAAAAACAAGCCAGGCATGAAGGTGCACATCTATAATCCCAATACTCTTGGAGGCTGAGGCAGGATGATCTCGAGTTCCAGCCCAGCCTAGGTAATTTAGCCATTTAAAAAGACTCCATCTCAATAATAAAAAATAAAGGCTGAGGACATAGCTCAGTGCAAACACCTGGACTCAATTCCTAATACCTTATATTAAATCATTTTTTTAGAACAGGATCGACAGGCTCTCACTACAAAGATCAGACCTACAGTGATCCACCTGTGTTCAACTTCCCATGAGGTGGGATTACAGGTGCACACCAGGACGTCCAGTCTCAATTGTGTCTCAGTGTGCCCCAGGGGTGAGGCCTGGCATGGCAGGCCCCTGCATCTGCCTAAATAGGCACTTTAATCTGCTGAGCTATTTGGGCTGCCCTTAAATGAAATTATTAAATTAAGTAGTATTCAATGTAAATTTAAGATCAGGGCTCCAACAATACAAATTGCCCAGACTCTTTAGAAACTTTTATACATTTATAAGTTATAGAACATTACAGTACACATTGATATGGTCACTCATTGTTTTAATATAGATAGTATATTGGAAGATATGGGACCACTCTCCTCCACTCACCCATACTTGGGCAACACCCCAGGGCCAAATTCCTGACCCTTATCCTAAAGCCTCCTACCCTGAGGGAAAGATGAGAAAAATGAAGATCCCTGGGCCTGCCTTGAAAGATTTCAAAGTCCCAAACCAAGATGCAGGCACCCAGATTCTTCAGGCTGACCTTTCTCTACCCTGAGCACGTTGAAGGTTCATGCATATAGAATGCATCTCATAAATCCAGTTATTACACAGTGAATTATGGAAAGGACCTATGAAGTAGACACAGCTGACATGATCCAGCACTCTGTCAAGCATGTCATCTATTGAGCTCTGGAAGGCCCAAGGGGAAGTGTTCTAGACTAGGCACCTCATTTTAAATGCTTATATTCAGCACCTTCAGCACTCATACCATTTTACTTTCTACTAGCACAAGCCTTGTTAAGGTTTGTGTCTAGTTTTCCACCCAAAGACTCATGCAGTCTGGGTCAGTGACTTTCAGAGTTTGAAACTAACTCATAATCCACTGGGATTATGTGTCTTAGTACTGCTGGTATTATGAGTGTGTGTACCTTCCCCAGCCTGAGGCTGTAGCCAGAAAGTATTATAAGAGAGACAGAGAAACAGACTCTATGTTGCTCTCTGTTGCCCTGGTTGATCAGTTGCCTCTGTTGTGATTACTGCTGTTCTGTCACCATGAACTGGATGCTCTCTGCCCTGTTTCACTCAGGCTTGGGCAAGTTGAACATGGACTGAAATATCCAGTAACCGAGAGCTAAATAAGCCTTTCCTTCCTTCATTTTGGGTACTGCATACTTGTCCCAGCAATGAGAGAAAGGTAACTGAGAGAATTTGGTACTGTAGGAGTGGCGCTGTTGCTGAGATTAACGTGACCATGTGGATTACAAGTTTTTGGGAACGGTTTATGGAAAAGGTTTGGAGAGGTCGTCTACTTGCAAAGAGCTGGACAAACTTTGACTGTTCTGTAGGAGAGATTCTGGTCAGAGTTCAGACCAGAAGACTGTCTGGAAGCCTGTGTATGAAGAATGGCTTATGGACAGAGATAGGAAAGGTTTGGAGAGGTTGTCTACTTGCTAAGGGCTAGAAAAGCTTTGGCTGTTCTGTAGGGGAGATTCTGGTCAGAGTTCAGACCAGAAGACTGAAAGAAGGGCTGCCTGTAAAGAACCAGCTAGGAAGTTTTCTGCTGGGAAGAAGGACTGCACTGGTTGTTAGACTCCAGATGATTTGTGCTATATGGCTTGGCTGAAAGTGTGTCTCAATTTTGCCTGTGCCCAGAGACTTTGCCTAAGACTGAGATTAAGTATGGTGGACTGACTAATCTTTCAGAAGATATTTCAAAGCAGCGAACTACTGGAGAAGTGGCATGGTTTTTATTGGGGGCTTTTAGCCAGATTTATGTTGAAAATCAAGAGCAAAGAGCCAAGCAGGATAACTTAAAATGTGGGCTTGGCCAGTAAAGAAGCTCTAATAAAGTTGTGCACTGCAAAGATAGAGTAGAAAGGGTCTCCATTGCTGGGAAGTAACTAGAGAAACCGAAAAGATGGCCTGAGGGCATTACAGGAGGTGGCAGCTCTCCACCCTTTGCAGCCTCAGGAGAGAGACTTTGCCTTGAGAAGAAAGCCTCATCACCCCATATTCCAGAGTGGCAGCAGCAGCCACACCAGGTTCCAAAATGGCACCAGCACAGAAAATTTGTTCCTCAGAATTAGGGTCAAAATGTCCATCAATCCAGGCACCGGACACCTACACCCAAGGGAAAAGGAAGCCTGGCTACTTCTACAGCTGGCAGCAAACCTTTGCATCATCCATATGGCATTGGTTTTAGGAACATTCAGAATGCACGAGTTGTGAGGTTAAGATTTCCACCTCGATTTCAGAAGAATACCTGGGAAGTCAGGCAGTGTTCCCCTGGGAGGGCAGTGTGTGAGGCAGAGAATGAGAAGCCAATTCAGTGGAAACTCCAGAAGTTAGGAAAAGCCAGGAACGTGGATCATCTAAGGTAAACTGCAAAGAGGGAGCAAAGCTGGCCTGAGAAAGAAGCCATGGGAGCTACCAGCAAGAATGCCATAGGGGCAGAGCCATGTAAGGCCTTAGAAGCTCACAACTCAGTGCAGACTGCTTTGGATATTCCAGTTGGAACTATGATATTTAATGTTTGCCCTGCTGGATTTTGGACTTGTGTTGGTCTCAGTATTTTGTATTCCCATTATGTATAACTTTTGGAATGGTAATGTTTATCTTGTGCCTTTGAATGTTGGATATGTTTAACTTTTCTTTTGTACAGGAGCTCACAGTGAAGCGTTTGCCTTGGATCTTGGAGGAGATTTGGGAATTGGACTTTTCAGCAATGCTGAACCTGTTGGGACTTTGGCAACTCTTCAAGATAGAATAAAATGTCTTTTGCACAAAGGAATGTGCATGAGACTTTGAGAGTCTAGGGGCAGAATGTTATGGTTTGTGTCTAGCTGTGCACCCACCAAAGCTTCATGCAGTCAGGGGGCAGGGACTCCTAGAGTTTGAGACTAACTCATGATCCACTGGGATTATGTGTCTTAGCACTGCTGGGATTATTATGGATTACCTTCCCAGCCTGGGGCATAGCCTGAAAGTATTATAAGAGAGACCGAGAAACAGACTAATTAACCTTCATTACACTTTGCTCCTTTTTCCAATCTTGTGCTGTACCCAGTTCTTTGTTCATTGTGCATTAGAACCTAGAAACCCACCCAGAATTCCATCATCCTTGAGAAGTTTTTCTTGTTCTTCGTTCTTTACTCAGGTTACCTCATGAAGCATCACAATTCTCTGAAAAATTTGAGCAGAAATTTTTAATTTTAAGAGTCAAACTTGGGGCTGGGGAGATAGCTCCGAGGCACAAGTGCCTGCTGGGCAAGTGCAAGGTCGTGAGTTTGAACCCTGGTCCCACAAAAAAAAAAAAAAAGAGTCAAACTTAATCACATTTTAATTTTTTCATAGAGTGTGCTTTAGGTGTTGGATCTAAGAAGTCATCACCAAGCCCCAGTTCATCTAGATTTTCTCCTATCCCCTATTCTAACAGTTATAATTTTGCATTTTACATTTAGGTCTCTGATTCTTTTTGAGTTCATTTTGTGAAAGGCTTGAAGCCTAAGACAGGACCCAGATTTTGAGCACTTGCTTACTGTGCATGAAGGCCTGGGTTGGATCTTTAACCTAACCAAAACAATGAAAATAAAATAAACTTCGTGCATGTGGAGATGCAGTTGTTTTAACGTCATTTGCTGGAAGGACTGGCCTTTGCCTATTAAGTTACCTTTGCTTCTTATACAAAGAGAGGGTGAGACCTTTCATCCAGGTGCTTTGTTTTTGTTTTTGATTTTTGAGGCAAGGTCTCACTATGTAGTTCAAGCTGGCCTTGAGCTCACTAGGTAGTTCCAAGCTGGCCTCAGACATAGGCTTGCAGCCTCTGCTTCCCAAGGGCAGGAATTATAGGCAGTACACCATCATATCCAGCTTGCAGGTGCTCCTTTTATGTCAGTTTTTTTTTCAGACAAACTGACATGTTTAAGGAAACCTTGAGGGGCTAAGGCCAAAATACTGGCTATCCTTTTAGCCCATCTATCTCTCTAATTTCTGGTCTGTAAACCTTAGTTATTTAAACATCCAGAAGAAAAGCTTAATGACCTTACTCTCTAACAGTGGCAGGAAACCTAACACTATAATCTATCTTAATATTAAATACCTTAGATATAAAATAGAACTGTTATTTTCCAACAAGTATGAATATTTTAACATTTAAATGCCTATAGATTTTTTTTGTGTGGGACCAGGGTTTGAACTCATAATCTTGCACTTGTGACACGGAGGTATCTCCCTAGCTCCACTATAGAATGTTCACAAATAACAGTTACACATTTTTACAAAAAAATTTAGAAATCAAATCATATACAATATTGTAGCAGGACATTCTTATTACATTTTGTGACACACTTACATTTTCATTTTGACATAACATAACCCTTTTAACAATCTTCTTTATCTAATACATATGAATTTTTCACCTAATTATCTTTAAATGAGACATACATCACAAGGCTTTCCTCCCTTTTTTGAATTTGAAGGTCTTATCACAAAAAACAATCTTTGTTTACCATTGTAGAAGACCTGTATACTTAGAGTCATCGATACATTTAGGACACCGTGAAATTAACAATAACTTACCATACACATGTGTAAACCTTTGTTTCTTAATTTAGTTGAATACCAAAACCATTTATTAAGAGAAAACTCAATTGCATTTTTTTGAAAGACTTCTATCTTTAAACCAATGACTAATTTATTGAGGATGTCTCCTAAAAGACTATTGAGATTACTGGGAGCTCCTAGTTAGTGAACAAAAGGTTGGCCACACCTCTTATTCATCAATAGGACTCCTCTCTAAATAATTTCTCTTCACTCTAAGGAATTTTTGTCTAATTAATTTAAACTTTTTGATAAACTGAGTATAAACCAATATTGATATGAGTTAGATCACCTGGTAACTTAAGGAATAGCATGCTTTTAAGCTAGCATATCTCATGTTGTATTGTGGACAAATAACCAAAAAGGAAAAAAAAGGGGAATAAAATTAAGTGTGCGCACAACTATATATTTCCGGCCAGATTAATCTTATAGTAAATGTATTGCAAAAAAAATTTTTAAGAAATTTTTTTTTGTCTTTTTGAGACAGGGTCTCGCTATGCAGTTGAGGCTGGTCCTGAGCTCACTTTTGTAACCCAGGCTGGTCTCGAACTCGCACCAATCCTCCTGCCTCAGCCTCCCGAGTGCTAGGATTACAGGTGTGCGCCACCACGCCCGGCGCTTTTTTAAGAAATTTTAAGGTATAAATAGACTAGTTAGATTTTGTTACTTATCAATAAGCAGAGATCTCTTACCAGACAATTTTGGAAGGAATAATCTTTTATCTTTAGCTAATATGCATATTTTGTATTTTTTGTCTTAATACTAGCAAAATTTAGTTCCGTTGTCTTTATATATTTTTCCATCTATTTAGACCTTAGATGTTCATTTTGTCTGTTTCTTCAATAGGCCCCAGGTTGGATCTGGCCTCCTCGTTATTAATTTCTTCCTCAGATCTAGCATCATGGTATAGCTTGACAGCATGTTTTAGTACCCAAATAGGTCATTCATTATTCTCTGGGGAAACACAAGCACACCCTCCGCCCCAAGTTAGTAGTGGACTGAGTCCCTTCTATTGTCTAGTATGGAGATCTCTCCAAAGGATTCTTCCTGGCCTTTCTGTAAATATGTATTTGATGGAATTCCTTTTTTTGCGGTTGCACGTCAGTCTTTTATAGAACTTAAAAGTTAACAGTGTCTTACACATGAAGAACATTGTTTAACAATTTTTTAGGCCTGTCTTCAAGTCAAATGAGATTGTTTGCAAAAAGAAAAAGCATTTTGTTGAAAAGTAGCATGACACAAAAGCTTGTTGAACAGCATCTGGGGGAGTAATAGTTTATGTGGAATATGTGGCATGTGTAGCCACTGTAAGGGACCTTGAGAGACTGTCAAAAACCCCAGTGAGGATATACTGAGCTGAACAAATAATTAAAACATTGGCAAAGATGGGTCAACTCTAGAGAGCTGGGCATTTGAAAGAGCCTGATTAACTTTATTTAAGGCAGTCTTAGCATCTGGTATAAGTGGTTTTTTTAGAAGTGCAGGCTGAGTCTCCCTTGAGAATGTCAAACAGAAGACTTAACTCATGAATAGTTAGCATAAGAGCTGGGTGGAGCCAATTAATGTTACCAGGTATAGTCTGAAAATCATTTAGGGTTGTAACATGTCTAACCTGGATCTGAACAGTTTGGGGCACAATTTGCCTCTGTTGAATAAGGTGTTCCAAATATGAAAAGGGTGCCATAGTTTGTACCTTTTCAGGGGCTATTACTAGACCTGCATTGTGGAGAGCATCATCTAATTGAATAAACATGTGATGGCAAATGGATGGGGATTCAGGTGCCAAGAGAATGTCACTATATAACAAATAATGTATGCTGATGTTTAGGCCTGTTACACTGACTAAATGGCTGTAGCCACAAACTCTTGGCATAGGATTAGGCTATTTACCATACCTTATGATAGACATCATTGAAAATGGTACATAGGGGCCTGATTATTAATACAGGGTCATCAGATATCTAAGTTATATCAGATGCCATCCTTGGGGTTGGAAAAGAGATCGAGGCCCCTCATGAAAATGGCCTTTGCCTAAAGAAGTTCTTTTCTCCCTTGATTATTTTTACCAAATATTTGATTGGGGGGCCGGGCGTGGTGGCGCACGCCTGTAATCCCAGCACTCGGGAGGCTGAGGCAGGAGGATCGCTGTGAGTTCGAGACCAGCCTGGGCTACAAAAGTGAGCTCAAGGCCAGCCTGAACTGCACAGTGAGACCCTGTCTCAAAAAGACAAAAAAAAAAAAAAAAAAAAACATTTGATTGGGGCAGAAGTCTTGTTGCAACATCTGATGAGCCACCATGCTGCATACCCTGTAATATGTTATAATACCATTGATTGTCTGGTATAACGGGGAGGACATAAGGAGAACAATATCTAAAATGACCTTCTATATCCCTCCAAGTTAGCAATTTAGCACTTCTGCTAGGGTAAGAAACCTTGCTCACCCCTAGTAAGTCTGTAGTGGCCACATCCAGAGGCCATGCTTCAAGCCAGTGATGCTGAGCAATAGAAACAACTGCACCCAATAGACCCCACTTTTTTGGTGTTTTTGAGACAGGGTCTCACTATGCAGTTCAGGCTATCCTTGAGCTCACTTTTGTAGCCTAGGCTGGTATCAACCCACACCAATCCTCCTGCCTCAGCTTCCCAAGTGCTGGGATTACAGGTGTGTGCCACCACACTTGGCCTACAATATCCCTTTAAATGCTTTTTTTCCAACAGTTAACTCTATTTCTGTATGATTTTGCTTAATCTGTTAAACCCAGTAAGTATTAGGAAACCCAAAATGCTTGACTTGCTTTTTCTTATTTATAAATTTTCTATTTTTTTCCAAGTGAAAAATGACCAATTGAGTAATGGGAATACCTGGAGTGATTTTAGCGATGGTTTGGGTAATTGAATAATAACTATGATTTCTCTGTTATAATCAGCATCAGTTTCACCAGGCAAAACCTGAAGTAAAATGAGACTGCTGAGGCCTAGCAAGATTCCCACTGTACCCAGAGGCATAGGTCCATAGACTCCAGTAGAAATAATTTTGGGCCCCTTGTCCCTCATCCCCACAATGGAAACAAACAACCTTATTTTCCCCCTTATTTATACTGTGGATGAATAATCTGAATAATAGATGCTGTCCAGATAGCTCCCTGCATGTATGAGGATGTGATATCTGCACAAATGTGAATCATCTCAGGCAGTTTAGACTATGTTTATGGTCTCTTTAAGCCTTTTTACACCATTTAATATATTTTTAAGGCCAATTGTTGAACTAATTTTGCTAGCTTCCCTATCAATGAGGATCTTTTCAGTAGCTTGCAACAAACCTGCCTCTTAATCTTGGAAAGGTTCATTAGGGCCTTGATTAATGGAAGCCAAGGGAAGGAATATTTCACTCTTATAAGGGAGTTCCCTCCAGGTCCTAAAGGTAGAGCTCTTAATTCGCTACATAGTTGCAATGTAGAGGTCAGTTGATCGTAGCATTTCTACTAAACCTAAGCAAGGTGAAGGGAGCAACAAGGCCATAAGTGGCAACAAAATAATTGTTTTAATTACTTTAAGGTTTTAAAATACACAGATTCATGAAGACCTACAACTGAGTTTCATTCTGTAACTCTGAACTTTTCCTGAGCTGCCTTGGTCAGGATTGCAGCTTGTGGCTCCATAAAACCCATTTGGTGTTTCAGTTTTGCCCAGATTTTAACCATAGACACTATACTGAGCCTAACAAAGTTGCGATGCCAGCAACACATATAGCTAGTGCCAAGGCCACAGGATACTGTAGTCATGACCCTCCTACTTAGCACCAGGCACACAGGACTGTAGTTGGTTGTGTGCACCAACCTCTGTGGCTGGATGAGGCAAACAGGTCGGCAGGCAGCTGGGGAATCCCAGCTGGGGTTGCCTAAGACCAGAGCACAGAAGCCTTCTGGAGCCCAGTTTGTGCCCCTCCCCCAAGCAGCACTGTGCTGCTTGGAACCAACCAGCTTGGAAAGAAGGGCTTGCAATTTAAAAGCATGTTTTCTTTTGTCCTCTGATTGAGCAAAGCTAAAAGGTTGAAGTTCTATCTGCTGCACATTTGCTCTACACTCCTTGTCCCATTTGGGATTTGATTTCAAAACAGTACTCTACACTAAGTCCTTCATAGTAGTCTTAGAAAGTAGCACAAATACAAAAACCAAAAATAAAAAATAAAAAATAAAAAAAATTTAAAAAAAATTAAAAAAAAAACCCAAATATGTTTATATACACCTATCAACATCTACAGTTCTTGAAAATATTTGTCCCATTGTTAATGCAATTGAATCACTTTTAGGCTTTTCTGAAGCCTGGCCCTAGCAAATCCGCTCTTGGCCCTAGTGAGCCTGTTTCTTGCCCTAATGAGCCTCCATCGCCAAGTTTAACACCTAGCGCACCAGCGTCAATGCACACCAATGTGGGCTACTGCTGGCTCTAAACACACTCCCCCCCACTTAGGCATGCTTTTTAGAAGTCACTCCTTCACCCACACTTATCTCGTATCAGAGTCCCTGTTCAGGCGCCAAATTCAGGGATCCATTGCCCTTATTGCAAACAGTTCTAGCTGGAGAGACACGGTGATAGGAAGGAGAAAAATAGATAAAACGAAAAGCTGGGCTAGGTGATCACTAGTCTGCCTGATGGGCAAGACTAACTCAACAGGCAGGAATAGGATCCTTGATTTATACTTTTGCTAAGTTTGTATCACATGACACAAGGTTGTCTAGCAACTAATAGCTGGCCTGAACCAGGCAGGATGTTGTTATCAGCACTGGGGTAACTTGTTTGCTTTAACCACTGAGACCCAGTCTCACTTACACATATTTGATCAATTTCCTGGCTTCCTGGAGCTCCCAACAGACACCATTTCATTTCATTTCATTTCATTTCATTTCATTTCATTTCATTTTAATTTTTGCAGAACCAGGGATGGAACTCAGGACCTTGCACTTGCCAGGCAGGCACGTGTACCCCTGAGCTATCACCCTGGCCCCCTTATTTTACTTAATTAATTAATTTATTTATTTATTTGGCACTACCAGGGTTCAAACTCAGGACCTTGTGTTTGCCAGGCACACTGAGCTATCTCCCCAGCTCCTAACAATTTTAAAATTAAATTTTCAACTAGAAAATTTGAAGAATTGTGGATTCAAGTACAACTGTAAGAAATATTGCAGGAAAGATCTGAGTGTGTAATACATAATTTCCCTTAATAAAACCCAAAACTTTTTGGCAAATGTGGTAGCACATGCCTGTAATACCAGAACTTGCATGGCAGAAGTAGGAGGATCATTGTGAATTCGAAGCCAGCCTGGGCTATGTAAGTGCGTTTAAGGCCAGCCTGGGATGTAAAACAAATTTAAAGCCAGGCAGAACTACATGTATAGTGAGACCCTGTCTCAAAGACAGAAGTTGTATTTGTGTATTCTTTTTCTCTCAGGAGTAGTTATTGAATCTAGGACCTTGCAGGTGCTAGGCAAGTGCTCTACTACTGAGCTATATCCCCAGACATTGCTAAATTGCTCACACTGGCTTAGAACATGCTCTTCTTGCCTCAGCCTCTTGAATTGCTTGCATTATAGGCATACACCACACCTGAATTTTAAGTATTTTTGATGACATAATTAAATTTCTGTAGTTTCTCTCATAAAAAAAAAGGTTTTGAGTTGTTCCAAGAACTGAAGGTAGAGCCCCAAGCGTGCTGGGTAAGTGCAGATAAGGCATGAAGCTACATGCCCAGCTCTCCTTTTTTTCTTTTTTAGTTTTGGTTTTGGTTTGTTTCTGTTTTGCTTGGCTTTGTTTTGTTGGTGAGAGGGTCTCCATGTAATTTAGGCTGAACTCAAGTGACCTTCCTGCCTCAGTGTCTTGTGCTGGGATTACAGGCCTATGCCATTGTGCCTGGCTCTTCTAACATATTTTGGAAAGCAATTCTCAGTGGGGGTTTGTAAATGACCTTAAAATTACAGATCCCTCAACAACTATGATAGCTTTCTGTGGATGCCAGTTTCCTCTTTGTAATAATCAAACTGAACAGCCGGGCGTGGTGGCTCATGCCTGTAATCCCAGCACTTGGGAGGCTGAGGCAGGAGGATTGCTGCGAGTTCGAGACCAGCCTGGGCTACAAAAGTGAGCTCAAAGCCAGCCTGAACTGCACAGTGAGACCCTGTCTCAAAAAGCCAAAAAAAAAAAAATCAAAAATCAAACTGAACAATCTTGCTGTAACTGCTACGCCTTATAAATGTGTATTGGGAGACAAATTTTCCAAGTGATATATCCATGGACCATTGCTAAGGGGCAAAAGAATACAAATGCGGAATCTGTGCCCTCAGGTCTTTCAACAGAGTATGACAGTGTAATGCACATTCAGCCACTGATGTATGTTGAACATTTCCAACTTTCTAGGGAGTTCTATTTTCAGAAGCCATTAACAATCCTCTTAAAAGCAAAGTGTGCTTCTGTGGTTGTTTACTTGCTGTCTTTTAGGTCTAAACTAGCCATCTTTATTCTGTTGGGCACTTCTAGGGCTATAACCTGCTTCTCCCAAATTCACATGCAGATTTCCTTCCCATGAGGTCCTGTCCACTAAAAGAGGGTAGAAGGCACTTCCTGTGGCCGGGGCTACAGCCCCTGCATTTCAAGTTCCCAGTGTCACCACACCATGTCCCCAGCCAGCCATATCTTCTGTGCTGGCCTGAGCAGTGACTATGTGAAGTACATCCAACAGAGCTCAGCCAGCCAGGTAAGTGGCCACTTCCTACAGTTACTGTCAACTGGGGGGAGGGGGACAGAAGTGGTGACAAATATCTGAGTTATCTTTTCTTTAGTGTTTTGTTTTTCTTTTTGTTGAGACAGTCTTGCTATGTACCCCAGGCTAGCCTCAATCCGTCAGTGATCCTCCTGCCTCAGTCTCCCAAGTGCTAGGACTACAGGCAGCAGCTACTATGCCTGGCCTTTATCTTTTCAACCTTCTAATAACTATAATAATAGTTATATATAATAACAATATAATAACAATTCGCTATATTGCATCTACTCTATTTGAGAGACACAGCATAGCTTTTGTTTTCTAGAGCCTTTATCTACAAGTACAAAACAGTTTTTTGTTTTGTTTTGTTTTTGTTTTTGTTTTTTTTGCTTTTTTGAGACAGGGTCTCACTGTGCAGTTCAAGCTAGCTTTGAGCTCACTTTTGTAGCCCAGGCTGGTCTCGAATTCACAACGATCCTCCTGCCTCAGCCTCCCACGTGCTGGGATTACAGGCGTGAGCCACCACGCCCGGCTACAA
>PVJA010051768.1:0-12674 GCA_004027025.1 Myocastor coypus
TTTTTTTTTTTTTTTTTTTTTTGCGGGACCGGGGCTCAAACTCACAACCTTGCACTTGCCAGGCAGGCGCTTGTGCCACGGAGCTATCTCGCCAGTCCCTCCTGATAAAATTTTTATGGATAACGGACTAAAGGAAACCCTGCGGCCCGACTCGCGTCTGAGGGTGCCCCCTGCTGCCCATTGTGACGCCTGCAGTAGTTCGGTTCCCTGCCCTGTGTGGATCTGGGCACAGGGCTGGGAACCATGGCCGAGGCGCAGGAACAGCGGCTGCAGCTGCAAAAGGACAACCACGACGGCCGCCTGCGGAATCAGGAGCTGGAGGAGTTGGTGCGCGGGCTGCAAGCCGAGAGCGAGAGCCTCGCCAGGCGCCTGCACGAACTGCGCGAGCGGGAGCGCAGGTGAACGGGGAGAGCCGCTCGGCAGAGCGGTCAAGCTCTCGGCCCACTGGTCCGATCTAGGCCGGTGCACCTGGACGATCCACTCAGATGGCCTGGGAGGGGAAGGTGGCGCCAGAAACATCCCAGACCCGGCAGTTCTCCGGCTCCAACTGCGACCTGCTCTGGTCCTTCTCGGGATGACCGGGCCGCAGGATCCAGAGCGCCTCACACCCTTGCCGTAGAACCTCTCAGGCCTGTTTCCCTTCGCAGCCTGCGGCGGAGACGAAGCCAGGCGGCCCCAGCTCCACGAGGGAAGGCAGTGCAGGAGCGCGCAGAGCGAACGCAGAGACTGCTGGAGGCTGCGGAACACCGCAAACTGGAGCTGGTGCGGGGCCGGGCCGCGGAGGGCGGGGCCGGGCCTCAGAGAGCGGGACCGTAGGGGGCGTGTCCCTGGTGAGGCGGGGCCTGGGAGGGCGGGGCCGGAGGGCGGGACCTCTTGAGGCGGGGCCGAGAGCTCCAGACAGCTCCCTTGCTCCTGTCCTTAGGAGCGTCGCAACAGGCAACTGCAGGAACAATGGGAAGAGCTGTCAAGTCAGGTACCGCGAGGGTTGGGACAGCCTCTCTGCTTTCCTCTCGGAAGATTCGCTCTGATCACGTCCCCCAAGCCTCTCCTTAAGAACCCAATAAGCCCCGCCCTTACATGCCCCTCCCTCAGCTCTTTTACTATGGCGAGGAACAGCTGAGTCAGCAGCGCGCGGAGCAGCAAGTGGGCACCCACCTGGTGGAGCTGCAGGTGCTTGGGCGGGGCCTGAGGGGCGGGTAGGACCACGACCCATGAGGGCAGGCCGGGGCGCGGCTGTGAGGGAGTGGGCGTGCGGGTTCCTGATTTTCTTTGGCTCTTCATGAAGAGACAGCTGGAGCTGGTGGAGGCCAAGCACGCTATGCAGGCGGAGGGCCTACGGCAGGTGCGAGCGGAGGCGGGATCTTGGGGGAGGGGCGGCTTTAGTGTGAGGGGTGCCAGGACAACTGCAGGGGTTAGGGAGTGGTGTGACCCTGGAGAGTGATCGAGGCTTCCGTATCCCAGGACACGCAGCGGACTGAGGAGGCCTGGGCCAGCTTCGAGGAGCAGAGCGGAGTCCTACAGGTGCGGTCGCTCTCCACCTTGAGAGCCGGTCACCCCCGATGGCACTGCGGCTCCTTTCTTCCCTAGACCTGTGGCGGCTGGCTCCCAGAGGCCTCCCTCGCCCAGTCCATACTCCTGTCCGCCCCAGGAACTTCAGGGGAAGGTGATGGAGGCAGCGGCTGCGCTGGATGCCTGGCGGGGCGGCTCGGAAACGTAAGCGAGTTAGGACTCGGCGGGGCGGGGCGGCTGCCGGGACCAGGACCTAGGCCGATCGTGTTGCCCACTTCTGCAGGCGGAACTCGCGGACTCTCCGGGTGCAGGACTGCGCAGGCTCACTCATGGAGGAGGTGGCCAGGATGAACTGCGTGAGCGCGGGTCGGGGCGGTAGGGATGGAGCCGGGACCCGCATCCTCAGGGGAGACCTGGGTGGGCGGCCCGGGAACGGATGGAACGCGGGTCCCTTTTCTCCCAGGAGAAGCGATTGTTCGGCGGCGCGGGCTCGGGGCGTCTCAGGTGAGCCAGGCGGCGGACTTGGAGCTGCGGACCTTTCCCTCGTTCTGTCCCTTGCTGCTGCCTGTTTAACTCTTTACCTGCGCTTGCAGGATGTGGGTTTGGGGCCTGCTGCAGACCCTGGTGCTGCGCCCGCTCGGCTTCCTGGTGGTGCCGCTGCTCTACTTGGCACTAGTAAAGCCCGATGCCATCCGCCAGGGACTCGCACGCCTCCGCTCGGACGCCACCTTCCGCCGTCTGCGCTACACACTGTCCCAGCTGCTGGAGTTGCGCGCGCGCGGGCTGCTGCCTGCCTAGAGCGCATCACGCCGGCCGTAGCCATCTGCACTTCCGTCTCCCGTGTGGTTCCAAGGGCACCCGCAGAGGTTGAGGGGACGGTTGAGGGTGTCCCTTCTGACTTGTCAGAGCACTTCTGCTCTCCGAGGGTGCCAGTCCTTCCGACTGGGCCTTGGGTCTGGGGAAGCGTCGCGGGTTTAGGACTGGTCTTTCCCACAGCCTCCTATTTTTTTTCCTCTTCTGTTGTTGCACCTAACTCCAACACTGATTAACACTGGTCCCCAACTTCTTATTCTAGTCGTTCGTCCCCCAGATAGTGAGACTTGGGGAAGAGGGGTCCTGGTGGGTCAGATTTTCTCGAGTCTGTGATTCCTTTCGCCTGGCTGTGCGTGGTGGTTCAGATCCCTGGAGCCCCATTTCCTCTGGCTGGATTCCCTATCCTCATATGCCTGGCTGCCTGCCTCCCTGTGGTCCCTTTCGCTTTCTAGGGGACTGAGCACAGCCAGCAGAGAATGCTCAGCACTTTAGACTCCACGGGTAATTTTATTTAAGAGAAATGTTCTTCGTGGAAATGAATCTTGAGTTTTATTTTGTCTGACACTATACTGCTCTGCTTATTTTACAGTAGTGAAACAGTAAATGATGACGTTGCTCATAATTGCATATACACAGGTTTAGCAATGCTTTCTAAACATTTTTTTTTTTTAATCCTGGAGCTTCACACTGAACTAGGTCCCTAGCTGAAATAGGGTCTTGTTAAACTGCTGAATTAGCCAGACTGGGCTTTAATTTATGATCCTTCTACCTTAACCTCACTGAAATTATAGACGCGTACCAATACCTTAACCCCAAAGCTTTTCATTTTGATCTGTAGGCATTTTTCTTTTTTTTCTTTTTTTCTTTTTTTGTCTTTTTGAGACAGGGTCTCGCTATGCAGTTGAGGCTGGTCCTGCGCTCACTTTTGTAGCCCAGGCTGGTCTCGAACTCGCACCAATCCTCCTGCCTCAGCCTCCCAAGTGCTGGGATTACAGGCGTGAGCCACCACGCCCGGCTCTGTAGGCATTTTTCAAGCTTGAAAAAAAAAATATTTGGGCTAGTGAGATAGTTCAGTGGGCTAAGCGCCTGCTTAAACTCAGGGACTGGAGTTTGATCCCTGGTGTCACATGCTGCCCTGGCTTCACCCCCACCCCTGCCCCTGTCTGTGCACTGAGCCACCCACTGACACAGGGCCTGATGGTACACACCTGTAATCCCAGCACTGGGGAGGGCAAAAACAGGAGGGTCACTATGAGTCGAAGCTGCATAGTGAGACCCTGTACCAAAGATAGATGATAGATAGATCTAATAACTAAATTAAGATGTTATACTATACAATGTCAACATACAAGAATCAATAGCAATCCTATATACCAATAATGAACTCACCAAGAAAGAAATCAGAAAAAAGGATACTATTCCAAATAGCTTTAAGAAAGCTTAAATACCTAGGAATTAACCAAGGAAGTGAACTACTCCCATAGTGAAAACTATAGTACTCAGAAAAAAGAGTTCAAAGAGAGTATCAGGAAGTGAAAGGATAGCCTCTGTTCCTAGATAGGCAAAACCAATATTGTGAAAATGGCCATACTAGCAGAAGCGATTTAAAGATGTAATGCATCCCCAATCAAAATCCCAACAGCGAGTGTATTTAAGGACAGCTTGAGCTATATATAGCAAGACCCTGTCAAAAACAAAACAAAACAAAAATGCCAACAGCATTTCTCACAGAACTAGAATTGGTATAGAACCAGAAGAGACCCAGAATATTAAAAGCAACCTTGAGCAAGAGCAAGGTAGGAGACATCGCAATCAGGATTTCAAGTTATATTACAAAACTAGGGTGATAACAGCACTGCCCAAGCACCAACAGCACATCAGTGGAACAGAATAAAAAATTCAACTTCAGGCACATTCAAATTCAATTATCTGATGTTTGACAAGGGGCAAAAATATACACGAGGAAAACTAATCTTTAACAAGTGGCACTGGAAAAACTGGTTACATATATGTAGAATAAATCTAGCCTTATCTTTCACTGTGAAAAAATAAAAATGGATCAAATATCTAGATGCTAAAAATAGAAACAATCTGCTGGATGATAGGATAGGTAAAACTCTTGAAGATATGGGCATAGACAAGGAATTTCTGAACCAATCCCAAAGGATAGGCAATTGTACCAGATGCCTATCAGAAGTACTAATGGCCAATAAGCATGTGAAACAATGGTCAACATTATTGGCCATCAGAGAAATGCACATTAAAGCAGAAGATATGTTCATGTACCAACTTCCCACAATGACTAATTATTTATTTGCATTTTAGGGAAGGGTGTACAGGGTGTTCAGGGTCTCACTACTAAACTGGACTCAGTGATCTGCCTGTTTACAGCCTCCCAAGAGCTGGGATTACAGGCATGCATCACCATACCCACTCTCCCCACAATGAATGTAATCATTATGAACATAATTTTAAAAATTTATTTGGTGCAGCAGGACCAGCAAGATAGCTCAGTGGTCTAAAGTGACTGCTTAGGCAAGCTTAGGCAGGCTTGGGACCACAGTTCAATCCCCAGCATCACAGGCTATACCACCCCTGCCCTCAGGGTGGGCTGAGTTGGCCAAATACATATATATATATATATCAGGATCTCACTATGCAGCTCAGATTCATAGTGATATTCCTGTCTCAGCTCCCCAGTGCTGGGATTAACAGGTGTGCACTACAATTTCTGGTTTTAGTGGCCAACTCCATGAGGGGCCAGCATGGTATGCAGTACTGGGGATCAAGCTCAGGTCCTGTGCTTGCCAGGAAGACACTTAGACCACTTAGTTATCTCTCTGGTCCTATTAATAAACATTTTAAGAAAGGACTGAAGTCAACACTTGGGGTTCCAGTCCCTGCTCAGATCCTGACCTTGAGTCATTTCTTTAAGGCCTTTAATGTCCCTTCATATGGGTCTTTTTTTTTTTTTTCCGGAACTGGGAATTGAACTCAGGCCCTGGCACTTGCCAGGCAAGTGTTTATTCTACTGAGCTATCTCCCCAGCCCTAATATCCCTTCAGACTAGGCTGTCTCAGTGGTTTCCAGCCACAGACGGCTTCATTTAAGGAGGAGATAAGGAGTGGACCCTTGTGCTTAGAGTAGGAAGAGGAAGAAAAGAGATAGATTTACTACATATCCTAAACTCCTACCTGGAGACTATTAGGAGGCCAAGATCCTCTCCCCTAGGTTTACTTTGCAACTGTGCCCACCCAAGCATGGGAAGTTGCAAATGAAATATGAGAAAAAAATAAATGAGACAGAACATGATTTATCCATAAGATGTATATTTTATTGAGTGCTTATTGGATGCAGGGGAAATGGCTGAAGTGGGAGGGGAAAATCCTCCCCAGGTTCTTCTGCTCCAGCCCCTGGAGGGTGGGGTGAATACTGGAGACTTAAGAACATTCCACAGCAGACACACTCTTCTCCACAATTTTCCCTTCATGTGTGACCTGGCAGCTGTATCTTCTGTGAGATCTCCACTGGTTGGGCTCCAGGGTCAGGTAGCTGCTGGCCCTGTACTTGTTGTTGCTCTGTTTGGAGGGCACAGTGGTCTCCACACCCTGGGAAATAAGGGTGCCATTGGCTTTCCAGGCCACCATTATGGTGGCTGGGTAGAAGTCACTTATCAGACACACCAGTGTGGCCTTGTTGGCCTTGAGTTCTTCAGAGGAGGGTGGAAATAGAGTAACTGATGGGACAGCCTTGGGTTGACCTGTGTGGGTTAGAGGAGGACTGTAAGTCAGCAAGGAGAGCCCAGGTACTGGAGCTTTTCCACCCCAATGTGTCTGACCATGTTGTAGCCATTTTTTACCTGGAGTTCCTCTGTCCCTTCTCATTTTTCTATTCCACTTGTGTCCCCCAGAGGACAGGTAGCCTTGCACTTTCCTAGAAGTCCTTCCCATCACTTCCCCAGGTGACCTGGCTCAGCCTCTCCCCTTGCAACCTTAGCTTTCCTATTGTCACCAAGGACCACTCTGTTCCTTCCTCCCCGGTCTCTCATGTCTGAGAGTGGAGTCTGGCTCTGACCTCCTGAGTACCCAGCACAGGTCACTAACTTGCTTCACCTTTCCAGAGCCTAGAGATTCTTCTGTGGATTGGTAGTCCCTATCTGGCGTTGAACATGGCAAGACCTGGAACCTGTGGCTGTCACACTGGGAGCCTAGGACTCCTTTTTTTTTTTTTTCTTTTTGTCATTTTGAGACAGGGTCTCGGTATGCAGTTGAGGCTGGCTTTCAACTCACTTTTGTAACCCAGGCTGGTCTCGAACTCGCACCGATCCTCCTGCCTCAGCCTCCCAAGTGCTGGGATTACAGGCATGTGCCACCACGCCCGGCTTCTTAGGACTCCTTTCTTGAGCAGCAGGCTGTGCTCCGTTCTGTCTGCTTAGCTCTCCCAAGGAGTAGTAGGTTCCTCTGGGATGCTCCTCCAAGGCTCTGCCTTCTTCCCTGTCTCCATTGGCCCCATCACAAAATGCTCCACCTTGTCTGTGTTCGTGAGGCTGCCACCTCCAAACTACATGGTATAGCAGCCTCTGATGACTCCTGATTTTACCTGGAGCCATGTAGCTTTTTGAATTCCTTGTCTGTTCCTCTGTTTCTTATTTCCTGAGTTTTCTGTGCTCTTTGAGGAGGAAGGTAAGAGACTGGCTGTGGACAATTGGACGTAAACATGTTTTTTGTTTCTGTAGGGTCTCAGCATGTAGCCTAGGCTAACCTTGAACTGACAATACTCCTGTCAGCCTCCCTCGGGAGTGTTGCGATTTCAGGGTGCATTACTATGCCTAGCTGACTATGGATAATCCTCTGGCTCCAGGATTAGAGGGCTTCAAGGACAGAGTCTCTGCCCTTTGGGAACCCCTCCTTTCTGAATGACCTCTAGTTACCTTGCCCAGTCTGGCCTCTCCCTCTGTGTTCCTGCGTCCTCATGGACCATTGGAGGACTAGAGAGCTGCAGCCTACAGTGAGCCAAATTCTCTGATCTTTGTTAGTGTCCACATGGGGGCAATCTTCTGAGTTCCCAGAGATTGATGTTGCAGCCCCTGCCATGTCCCTCTTGTGCAGTTGTCCCAGCCTCAATAGGCATCCAGCTCTCAGCTCAGACCATGTGGGACCTGGAGGATTATTTCTAGTGCTATCCAGAACCAGGTTCTTATCCCCATTTGGCGTAACTGGTTTAGAGGAGGGGAAATAGCCCCTGCTCCTGGCCAAATCCTAACTATAAATCTCAGAACAGGCCACAACCTACTGTTGTATTCTGCAGAGGCCTCTGTTTCTGGGGCCCTTCGTGTTGGTTACCTCAAGGCCACCTACCTCCTCAAGGTCCCATGGAGAAAGGCAAGGTATTAATCTCTAAGACTGGGGAGGGAAAGAAGCACCTGGATAGGAAGAATGAATTTTGCTAAGCAGCAGGAGGGTAGGACAGATTTAGAAAAGTGTCAGAGCCACTTACCTAGGACAGTGAGCTGGGTTCCACTGCCAAAGATAAACAATGGTGATTGAGACTCAGACCAAAAGCCATGGGGCCAGCACCTGGGGCCTGCATCCTGAGGGCGAGGCTGGAGAGGAAACCTGCTGGGTGAGACAGTCATAGGGTTGCAGAGGGTAGGCTGTTTTCTAGGTGCATGGCAGGTGGACCAGAGGTCTTCCCCTTA
Organism: Myocastor coypus; assembly: GCA_004027025.1. Classification (NCBI taxonomy): domain Eukaryota; kingdom Metazoa; phylum Chordata; class Mammalia; order Rodentia; family Myocastoridae; genus Myocastor; species Myocastor coypus. The sequence goes on from PVJA010051768.1 coordinate 8,021, forward strand.
TCCCAGGCAGGCATTGTCCACAGTGATAGAGTCACCCTACATGTATTCATCACTTCTCTTTCTGAAGCTGTCACTGCTGATGGGAATGTTGGGCACAGTAAATCCCTGAGTGACACATGGTCTCAGGTGATTGTGATATGGCAGGGAGTCCTGAGATGGCTCACTTTAGAGGCTGTGAGTCCCTGCAGCCAGGCTGACTTCCTCCTGCAGCCATGGATACTGGGTTATTCCTGACTCCTTTGGCAAGACTCTTTTGCTTTCATGCCTATCCAGAGAGATATAGCTTAGTCCTCCTGCACTCACGTGTTTGCTCTGATCTTTTAAACTGCTCTCTCCATTCTTCCATTATCCATCTGTCAATTCATTTGTCTATCTGTGTACCCATTCATCCATATATCTGTGCCTCTATTCCTCTGCTCTATCATCCACCCATCATCCATCCATCCATCCACCCACCCACCCACCTATGTACCTGTCCATTTGTTTATCCATCTATGCATCCATTTGTCCATTCATTTAACTGTTCATCTGTTTGTCCATCATCCCCTCCATCCATCCATCCACCCATTAATCCATCCATCCATATGACCATCCACTCATCTATCCATCTATCTGCCTGGCTCTCTTTCTGTTTGTTCATGGATCCATCCATCTGTACATCTGTCCAGTTTGTACCAGGCATTGTCTTACATGCTGGAGACATAAGGCACTCTCACCTCCATCTCCCTCTGATACCTCTCAGGCAAAGACCCACAAGGATGTCATCACATTCCAGTTTGAGGTTCTTTTCAGTTAGGATGCAACATGAGATCTACCCATCTTTCCAATCCCTCCCTGCACTGTGTCAGATCATCCACTCTCCTTTTTCTCTAGGTTTTCTTTCTCCCTCTTCCATGTGGGGCTGCTGGGTCCTGTTTCTGTGCCATCTTCCTGCACTGCGCATTCCCACTACTGCTCATATGCTGTTTTGAGTCTATCCCAGCTGCAAATCATCTCACTACCTGAACTACCCACTGATCATCTCTAGCTGGATGACCAGCAGGAGATTCAAACTCATCATGTCCAAATGAGATTGATCTCTAACCCAACTCTTTTTTTGTCATCTCATTGCAATGACCACAAGTACTTTTGTGCTCCATGTTGGAAACCTGGAACCTAAGTCACCTCCGTTACCACTCTGACATGACTTACATGTCCTTAGATGCTGCATCTGAATATCCCTTTTTGAAGTAAAAACAAGACTTGAAATACAGTGGTACCTCAGTTTACATGCTTAATTCTTTCTGCAATTCTGATTGCAAACTGAATTGGATAAGAACCAAATCAAATATGCTCATCAGATCAACATTGATCCTAACCATTGAATTAGATTCAGTTCTTGCTCAATTCATTTTTTTAATTTTTTTTTATTTATTATTTTTATTCTTGTTTCAGAACCTTTGTTTGTTTATTCACTCATTTTTATGGCCGGCTCAGCCCGCCCCGAGGGCAGGGCTGGCACAGTATGTGGTGCCGGGGATCGAACCGCAGTCCCTGAAGCCGCCCAAGCTTCCCCAAGCAGGCGCTTTAGACCACTGAGCCATCCCGCCGGGCCCCTCTTGCTCAATTCAGTGTGTGACTGACCAGAATTACAGAAAGAATTAAATTTGCAGGCTAGTCCCACCCCCAGGGCACACTGAGACCACAACTGTGACTGGGTGTGGTAGTGCATGCCTGTAATCCCAGCTCTTGGGAGGCTGTAAACAGGTGGATCACAACAGGTCCGATCTAGTACTGAGACCCTGAACACCCTGAAGACCCTTCCCTAAAAACATAAAAAATAACAAAAAAAAAAAAAAAAGTTTGTAAGCCACAGTGCCACTGTAATTAAAAAACAACAAACCACCTTGTGAGGCTCCAAATCCACAAGAACCTCCAGATTTTGCCTACACTAATTATAATTATCAACTCCCTTTCCTAAAGGATCTGGCAGTGAGTCAGTGCTGTCAAGCATTGGCTTACTGCACTCCCACCTTAGAAGCTGGTCCCATAAGCAAGAGTTGGTGTTATATAAAATTTAAATTTATTTTTTAAACCTCATTTATTTATTTGTGTCATGGCCAGCTCAGCCCAACCTAGGGGTGGGGCTGGTGCAGCATGTGGTTCTGGGGATTGAGCGGTCCCTGCAGTTGCCTAAACTTTCCTAGGCAGGTATTTTAGACTGCTGAGCAGTCTCACCAGCCCAACATGAGCATCTTGTTCTTTTTTTCTTTCTTTCTTTTCTTGTTTCAAAACTTTTGTTTGCTTGTTCGTTTATTTTTATGGCCGGCTCAGCCTGCCCTGAGGGCAGGGCTGGCACAGCATGTTGTGCCGGGAATCGAACTGCAGTCCCTGCAGCCGCCTAAGCTTTCCTAAGCAGGTGCTTTAGACCACTGAGCCATCCTTCCGGGCCCCCGAACATCTTGTTCTTTTAAAATTACAAGAACAGGGGCCTGGCGGGATGGCTCAGTGGTCTAAAATGCCTGCTTGGGAAAGCTTGGGCGGCTTCAGGGACCGCAGTTCGATCCCTGGCACCACATGCTGCGCCAGCCCTGCCCTCAGGGCGGGCTGAGCCAGCCATAAAAATGAGTGAATAAACAAACAAAGGTTCTGAAACAAGAAAAAATAAATAAATAAATAAAATAAAAAATTCTTTAAAAAAATAAATAAATAAAATAAAATTACAAGAATATAACATGTAATACAACTAAGCAATATAGAAATGTATTTTTGAAGTGTAATCTTTATATTATTATGAACTTCTATTTGGCTGATTTTCTTTTCTTTTTTTTCCTGCAGTTAATCATTTTTTATCTTTAGTATGTATGTTACTAGGTATCAATAGTCAAGTTCTATATTTTATTTTATTTATTTTTTTCTTGTTTCAGAACTTTTTGTTTGTTTATTTATTTATTTTTATGGCCAGCTCAGCCTGCCCCAAGGGCAGGGCTGGCGCAGCATGTGGTGCGGGGGATCGAACCGCTGTCCCTGCAGCCGCCTAAGCTTTCCTCAGCAGGCGCTTTAGACCACTGAGCCATCCTGCTGGGCCCCCAAGTTCTATATTTTAAAGTCATTTGAATAATTCTTTTTTTAAATTTCTTTTTTATTTTAATAAGAGATAACAATATGAGAGTTTCAAAACATGTTAGTAGCACACTTGCAATAATTGACACACTGCATATTGTTGTCCTCATAAAAGTTATACAGAGCACAGGGTGTAGACATGATACATTTTCTAATCAATAGTGGTTCAGAAAAAAAAAAAGAGGAAGTTTTCTTCTCTTTGAACTAGGAGGAAGTAGTTGTATACATAGTCCAATGTTTCATAATTGCAGTGGGTTACTGGTAAAACTGGCAGTGTTGAAAGCTGTTGATTTAAGCCTCTTACAGCTCACCACACTAATCTAGCTCTGGGTTTTATGCCTCGTAATTAAGCTTTTTCTGCTGGGTGATCAAGGGCAAGTTAAAGCAAGACCTGTCTGACAAAAACTTTCATCATTTGTATTTTCCAAGGTCAGATCTCCTCAGGATTAACTTTGGAGCCATATACAATGCACTTTCTTTCTTTCTTTCTTTTTTTTTGGATTCATGGTCTAGCTATGCAGTTTGGACTCACAGCAATCCTCCTGTCTCAGTCTCCCCAGTTTGGGGATTATAGGCATGTGCCACCATGCCCAGTTTTGGGCTGGCATGGTGTGTGGTACTGGGGATTAAACTGGAGACCTTGAGCTTGCCAGATAGACACACATGCTGCCAAGCTATCTCCTCAACCCCAATTTCCTTTCTTTTTAAACTGTGGCAAAATATATAACAGAATTAATTATGTTCACATTATTGGGTAACCATCATGTCCATCTCCAGAATGTTTTTTTTTTTTTTTTTTTTTTTGTATTTAGGGCAGTGTCTACAGGGTGTACAGGGTCTCACTACACATATCAGACTCATAGTGATCCTCCTGTTTTCAACTTCCCCAGTGTGGGGATTACAAGGGTGCGCCACTGCCTGGTCTCTGTCACCTGCTCAGTGGGGGGCAGGGGGCATGCCTGATTTCCGCACTTGCCTCAGCAGGTGGTTAATCCACTGAGCTATCTTGCTTGTAGGTCTAAAATTACCCCCAAAAAAGTTTGACTTCCAAAAAGGTTATATACTATATGATTCCATTGATGAGATATTCTGGAAAAAGTGAAAGTAGAGGGTAAAAACCCATTGTACCATGAGTCAGGTAGCAGACTACAAAAGGGCATTAAAGAAACTTGGAGGGTTGATTGAAATATTCCATATTTGTGCTGGGCATGGTGGTGCATACCTGTAATCCCAGCACTTGGGAGACTGAGGCAGGAGGATCAATGTGAGTTTGAGACCAGCCTGGGCTACAACAGTGAGCTCAAGGCCAACCTGAATTGCATAGAAAGACCCTATCTCAAAAAGACAAAAAATAATATTCCATATTTGATTGTGGAAGTGGTAACATGATTCTATGATTTATTACAAAAACACTAAAACCTATTTTTACGATGTAAATAAAATAGAAAAATGGTAATACACATGGCAGTCTTAGCATTGTTTTGTTGTTAGAAGTCTTGAAAACATAATAACTAATATTCTCTATCATGGGTGTACCAGTTTATTTTATTTT
>PVJA010051769.1:0-12691 GCA_004027025.1 Myocastor coypus
TGTGTCCACTCTCCGGTCAACCCTAAGCTGTGTTGTCCTTTCTCTTGGTTAAGGGACTCTGTCGGGTGGCGTGATGAGGTTGCGTGCAGTTCCTTGGCCCCACAGAGCTCATGACAGCAGCCGTGCCATGGCCTCATCTCATTACGTACAGAAAACAAGATACGCAGCCGCAGACTGCAGCACAGCGCGCCTCGTCTTCCTAGCCTTTGAAATTGGCACCAGGACAAATGTCAATGAAAACGTGTTTCAAACCTTGGCATAGAGACTTTGAAACAGACATAAATGGTGGGGTTCTCTGCCTGTCTTCTTCCACTAAAAAAACATTGACTATCATTATCTGAATACCAGAATAGATTTCTGTCTTGTTTGTTTAACCTGTTAAGAGGAACTGACAACATAAGAATTAAAGTGTTACTGCATCACATGGTGCCTGCTGTGAACAATATGATATTGTGCACTTAAGGATGTATTAAGAAGGTGCAAGGGCTGGAAAAATAGCTCAGCAGACTAGGCGTTGCTTAGACAAGTGCAGGGATTGGGTCTGATCCCCAGTACCACATGCTATGCCGGCTTTGTCCCTGAGGTGTACTGAGCCAGCCATGGAGTCCAGACGTAGTGACACACACCTGTAATCTCAGCTGCTGAGAAGGCTGAAAACAGGAGGACCAGGGCTTGTCAAATAGCTCAGCAGACTAAAGCTCCTGCAAGCAGGCACAGGGGCCAGCGTTCGATCCCTCTGTCTGCAATGCCGGCCGGGCTCCCAGGGCATGCTGGGAAGGCAAATGAGACGGTATGTGGTGGCGCGTACCTGTAATCCCAGTTCTTGGGGAGACTGTAAACAGGCAGATCACTATGAGTCTGATCTAGCAGTGAGATCCTGAATAACCTAAACAGCCTTCTCTAAAATAAAATTTATAAAAAGAAAACAGGAAAATCACTACAAGTATGAACTGTGTAGTGAGACGCTGTACCGCCCAAAAAAATTGAAAAAAGAGGTACAGCTCATGTTAAGTGCACTTACCACAATTAAAAAAAAAAACAACAACAAAAAAAAAATCACAAAACATTGGCTTAGCTACTGTCATTTGATTTATAATATCATTATATTTCTATACAAACTTCTAAATTAAAATTGATGACTAAGTAGCAGAACTGATGGAGGATATTCTTCACAATTTTGAAATTCTATGGTCAAAGCAGCTTCTAAAATATTATCCTGGTATAGAGAAATAGATCAAGCTATTAACACTGACTACTTGGAGGTGAAGTCTGATTCGCTTTATTTGGCTTTTTAAAATCAAAATTTTTTTGAAATTAAAAATATTCATTAATATTAGTTTAGTCACACAATCTCTGACTTCAGTGTAGTAAGACTTTAATTTTGTTGAGCATATTAATTATAATTCCCTAAACAAAGTAGATTACTTATTCACTCAATTTTTCTCTTGAGTGTTTTTGTTGTGGAAATTTGACTTTTTCTGAATCGTTTCACTCCAACCGTCCCTTTTGGTAAGAATTCCTCCAATCTAACTATTGCACAAATTCTTCCCACTGATACTAGATTCTAAAATGTACAGATATCTCTGGCCTGAAATCCTTTAATGGCAAGATTATGATATTTAACAATGAAATAGGTTAGCTTTGACCTTATAATTTCAACTTTGTCCACATAAATCTTGAGTCAACTGGGCCGAGTTGTGGGTACAGCAGACTTTAGCACAGCAGTACCACCAATCTTGCAGAAATCCCTAGAGTGCCATTCTTAGGATTACCATGGCTGTGTTCCTTAACACTTGAATTTTTGGTGCTTTCATATTTTCTGAGACTGGCTCACTATGAAAATTTGAATTAATCCCTATTCATTCAGAAAAATAATTTTGCTTAAGTTCTCCAGGGTCAGTATTGTTACTGAGAAGGAATACAGACCAACTCTGGTGAAGAAAACCATTATTTTGGAATAAATTATGTATAGTAGCTACTTATAGAATTGAGAATTCATAAGGGAAATAAAAATCTAGTATAATTATTAACAAGTTGAAAACCTCACAACCCAGGCATTTAATGTAAAAGGAATTGAAGAGGACAGGGTGAGATGTCTATTATACTGGAATGCCTAGAGAATAAGATAGTGAAACTTTCTCTGTTATGGTAGTTACTATTACAGATGAGTAGACACATCCAGGATTATTGCAAACCTATTGCTTAGGAAAAATTACAATTATTTATTAATAATTTTATAGTGTTTACATGATAAAATAACATGTACGGTATCTCAGATTCAATAAAATGCTAAAAATTTTCCTGCTTAATTGTTAAATGTCATTATTAGAATATATAGAATTGTATGTGAGGTTCATGTATTGTTTTACAATATTTTTCTACTAAAAAGACTCCCTTTAATCATCAGTTTGAGTTCCAATCTGAAAACATTGTTATTTTTTGTTCCTATGCTTCTTAAACAAAAGCAAAAATGACTCTCTTATCAGCATTAATACTCAATTAACCAAGTGCCAAAACTTAACTGCCAAATTAAATGCAATTAGGTTCCATGCCTGCCTAATTGTTTTACATAAAATCTATGGCACCAGCTAAGAAAAAGACAGGATTAGTATGCAGAAGTGATTCTCTAGCTCACTGCATTGATGTTGCCAGACAAATAAACCCTGCCCAGTTTTCTCAAGTCACTGCAACATCCCTACAGAAATGTTGCCTGGAAGTTAAGTCAATTTCCTTCTAATGCAAAGATGGTACATGCTTCATCTTACCCAGCCTTCTCATTAGAGCAAATTTCAATATGGTTCCAAGAAAGACAGGCTTCTGGCTGAAGGAACTTCAGAACTGTGATAATTATAAATTCATGGAAACTGGTGTGAGCAGTCAATGCTAGATGTATTAATCAAAGGAGAAAGTAACATATTTTGAAGTTAGTATCAACAGAAACACATATCTCAGAGATTAATAATACAAGTTAGCTCAAACATGAATTATTTGCTTCTCTAAAGTGACTTATGCACATCACCCACATAAGTGGACCTTGTGAAAGGATTCATCCAGATCTTTCAGAGTTTGTGAACTGAGATAACTTTAATTCCCAGCATCCCCCACTTTCAGTACATCCCTCTCATTGGCATCTCTCATTGAAAATGAGAGTTGACTGCAGTTATATGATGTGGAGTTTTGACCCACGGCAGTCGCTTGGCTAATCCAACTAAAGCCTGATTCATCATCATTTTTTTGTCACTTGTTCTTTTTTTTTTTTTTTGTCTTTTTTGAGACAGGGTCTCGCTATGCAGTTGAGGCTGGCCTTGAGCTCACTTTTGTAGCCCAGGCTGGTCTCGAACTCGCACCAATCCTCCTGCCTCAGCCTCCCGAGTGCTGGGATTACAGGTGTGAGCCACCACGCCCAGCTTTGTCACTTGTTCTTGAAATGATTCTGTACACGTTATTTCTGTTGAAGTTAACCAAAGTCTATTACCATGACTTCCAATAGAGGACTCTCACTGGCTGATGTATATTTATGCAACTTTCATTCATTGAAAAGCACATGGTTGTTGGTGAAAATCAGTTTCAAACCCATAGCTTCATGAGGTTGACTACTTGCTCCATCATTTGTAAGGTCAGAATATGCAAAATGATTGTATATGACTACATTTGACTATGAGATTTCTTCCCAAGTTTAAAATTATTGAATTTTGCACCATAATTAAACCTACATGGAGAATCACCAAAGAGAATTTGGTTTTCATCCAGTGGTTTGGCATCTCATGCCCTAAAAATTTATGTTATGAACAGAATTAGTGTTGCTAAAAACCTACTCAAGACCCGAAAGGTGGTTTTTTTTTTTTTTTTTTTTTTTTTTTGCGGGACCTTGAACTCGCAACTTTGCATTTGCCAAGCAGGCACTTGTGCTGCAGAGCTATCTCCCCAGCCCCCCCCCCCATTTTTTTTGTTTGTTTCCTATTTAGGGATGTGCCTCTTCACATTCTAAAATAGAAAATTCAATTCACTAGTTTATCTCCCAAGCCAAGGGTGTTCCTTTCCCCCTTTATTTATCCAAGTAGCTACACTCTTTGTAAACACACAGAAGTTAAAACTAAGCCAACTTCTCTAGTCTGCAATGTTTGGTAATTTTCAGGCCAAAAAGGAAGACTAATATAAAATATACAGTGTTCTAACTCTATAATGGTTTTGGTGAATGCCGCGTGGTTTGATAGGAAACTATGAAAACACATAATGAAACTCCCAGCTTGTACCTGTCTCCAAAGGAAGGAACGGATTTTTAAGAGGTAGCTAAGATTGGCAGTCAAAATGCACATAGCAGTCCTCCAGAGACAAGTTTAGTTCAGATCAAACTGCACCACAGGGTAACAAGTGATGTGTCGATCTGGTGCAAGTTATTCATCTCCTCCTCCTTCCTGTAGGAGTTCCAGAGCCTGAAACTTCAAAGGATTTGGATGCAGGTTCCTACGCCAACCAACCCAAAAAGGATTCACATCACTTGAGAAAAATTGTAATGGAAGGGCAAATAAATGCTTTCAAGCCACTTCAAAAAACAAGTTATCTGAAAAAGTCTGCCTTACATGTATAAAGCATTTCCTTCCTCTGGTTGGTTACACCTTCTTTTAAACCCAGAGAATAAAAGTTTCCACCTGCAGGAAACAAATCCAGAGTTCTCGAGAAGCAAAAGAACCCCATAAAAATGTACTAGCCATAAAGCAGAAAGTAGGTTTTATTTTAGGTAATTGTCCTCATTTCTTTTGCCACTTTAATTTAGGTCCTGGGCATGAGCTTATTTCACAAAGATATTTATAGAGAAAAGTGAAGAATCAGTGTCTTAAATTTGGATTTCTCCAAGGCTTCAGAAGTATCTGGGCTTTCTCCAAGACCATGAGCACAGTATCCAGATATGTGTACATGGAAAATCTTCAAGAGTAGGCTCACTGGGCTGGAGAGATAGCTCAGCAGCCTAAGCATCTGCCTGGAAAGTTCAAGGAACTGGTACCTGGTACTATGCCTGATATCACATGCCATACATGCCCCAGAATCCCAGGTACTTTTTGCTGGTCAGCAAAACTGGGTGTGGTGGAGCACACCTGTAATACCCGCACTGTAAAGGCTGACACAGGAAGATTACTACAAGTCCAAGCTGCATAGCCAGACCTTGTACCAAATACATAAAAGATTTTTTTAAAAAGTATTTTGAAGGAGTAGGCTTATTTACTATTTCACATTATCATCTGTATGGGAAAAGCACTTGGTTCTCTGAAGCCTCACCTTTCCAGTCTGTAAAATGTAGGCAGTAATATGATTGCAGGGAAGATTGGATGAAAAACATGTGGAAGTGTTTGGCATAGGGTCTGGTCAATATCTGCTCTCAGTAGGTGTGAGCTGTTAACAAAGCATCTTTATTATTTTAGCTTATGGCAAACATTACGATAGTGATAGTGGTGGAAAGAGGGATAGAAAGCTAGGCCAAGAAAGTTGCATTTTCTTACACAAGCAAAGCCTGAAAAAAATATATTTATATAAAGCCTATGTTGGTCTGTGTGACACATTGCAATAACCTTGTATATATTTCATTTCTTCAGATTAACTCAGCTTTTTTTTAAATTACAAAGCAGCATGTTTCAGCATTCAGGTGATAAGTCATTCAAAGGAGACATCTCTTCACCTATCCTAGCTCAGTTTATTTATTTATTTATTTATTTATTTATTTATTTATTTATTTATTTTTACAAAACTCACTTGTATTGTAGTACTAAAAACAGTGAAGGAAGACAGGAAAGGGAAGGCAGAGATGGAATGGAAGGAAAGAAGGGAAAGACATGGAAGGAAAGAGAAGATCAAAGGAAAAAACAAAGCAACCATGTTCTCTTATTTTTCATTCTGGGAAGCCCAGTTAAAAGCTTACCTGTGGGGGCCCGGTGGGATGGCTCAGTGGTCTAGGGCACCTGTTTAGAAAACTTAGGCGGCTGCAGGGACCGCGGTTCAATCCCAGGCACCGCATGCAGCACCAGCCCTGCCCTCAGGGCGGGCTGAGCTGCCATAAAAATGAGTGAATGAACAAATAAAGGTTCTGAAACAAGAAAAAAATAAATAAAATAAAATAAAAAATTTTAAAAATAGCTTAACTGTGAAAAACCTCAACCTAGAACATATTCTTTTTTTTTTTTTGTATTTTTAAAACAGGATCTACAATGTCGCACTACATAGATCAGACATGTAGTGATCCTCCTGTTTTCAGCCTCCCAAGCACTGAGATCACCTGTGCATGCCACCATGCCCAGCTGCAGCTGCTGTTTCAGTACAGTCCAGGGGCGAGGTTGGCACAGCACACTGGGGATCGAGCCCGGGTCCCTGTATTTGCCTAAACAGGTGCTTTAGTCTACTGAGCTATCTGGCCAGCCCAACCTAGCACGTTTTCAATCAAAACCTTTAGACTAAATCATGAAGTTTTGCTTTTCAGGATTGATTTAATAAGTTTCATGATAGAGTTCAGAAAAATTGAGAATAACACTAAATGGTATTGCTATCAGGAAGAAATGTAATACCGTGAACTAGGTAACTTAGGATACATACAAAGGATTGGGCATGTGGCCTGCAAAGAACTTTCACTATTATTCAATTTCATTAGCATTCAAAATAGGATTAAGAGCTGGGCATGGTGGCTCACTCCTGTAATCCCAGCACTCGGGAGGCTGAGGCAGGAGGATCAGTGTGAGTTCGAGACCAGCCTGGGCTACAAAAGTGAGCTCAAGGCCAGCCTCAACTGCACAGCAAGACCCTGTCTCAAAAAGACAAAAAAAAAAGAGGATTAAGAATTCTCATAAATCACAGGAGACTCCCTATAATGATCTTAGTGGCCGATATATTGTGTCAACTCTGACCCAGAGTAGGTCAACACAGAAAGAGAGTGTAAAGGGGTTGAGAAAGGATTTGGCGTTGCACTTCCTCAGAGGAACTTCAGTCTTGGACTCTATCTCTTGGCTTTCAACGCAGACTTTTCAGCCTCCAGCTTGGATCCTTCAGCTTTCTGTCACATATTCTTCAGCTTTCCATTGCAGACCCAATGGCTGACCATTGGAAACCACCAGAGACCATTAGAGACTGTTAGGGACAGAACACTGCAGTGAGCTTCAGACCCCAGGGACTGAATCCTTCAGACTATAGTATCCAGATGATCTTGGCACACTTCCTCATCTGACTGTGACTGGTGCACTTTGTGTTATATCTCTTCCTCTAGTCAACCCTGACTAAACCAGAATATGAATTCTGTATTAGTTACTCTTCTCTCATTGCTATGACAAATACCTGAAACTCAAAATGAAGAAAAGGTTTATTTAGCTCAGTCACTGGAGCTTTCATAGTTTAAAATAGCCTGAATTATAGAGGAAGACTGTGGAGCCTTGTTTGCTCAAGACAGTCAGTGGCTCCGTCTTCTCCACACATCTCCTCTCTGCAGGCTGGGGCGCCGGCATGTCTAGGATGACCTGCTCCATACCTCCAAGCGAGACCACTGACCTGGGAGGGAAGGACAGATCATGTGCTGCCAGTTTAACGGTTCACACCTCTCTGGCCACGCCCCTCAAGCCCTGCCCTAGCCTTCTGGCCCCGTCCCTCAAGCCACTCACTGATCCTCAAGCCCTGTCTGCCCCACGACTTACATGGGGCTTTCACGGAACTACGAGACACAAATCATAACAACCACTAAAGCCCCAGATCAGGTGTTTTTTTTTTGTTTTTTTTTTTTATCCAGGGCAATCAGAGAAACTCAAAAAAAAAAAAAAAAAAAAAAAAAAAAAAAAAAAAAAAAAAAAAAAAAAATCACACCTATAGAACCCTTGGAGGTTTTCTTAGTGGACAACCTCTTTGATTTTTCAAACCCCCTTGCCACGGATGGGTGGATTTTAATGCTGGCAAAGCATTTTGAGAACTGTATTTCGTATGTCTCCTGTCAGTGTGACATCAAGGAAAAGAAATAAGACATACCTTAATTGCCCTCAAGAAAATACAAACATATAAACTCTTCTATCAACATTTAAATTTGTAAACAGCAATCATGTGAAAAAAAATTCGAATATAACATTTTGTAACTGTATCTCAGTCAAATATAGACTTGCTCTCTTCCAACAAAGAATAGAATGTATTGGGGCCGGCAGGATGGCTCAGTGGTCTAAAGCGCCTGCTTGGGAAGGCTTGGGCGGCTTTAGGGACCGCGGTTCGATCCCCGGCACCACATGCTGCGCCGGCCCTGCCCTCAGGGAAGGCTGAGCCAGCCATAAAAATGAGTGAATTAACAAACAAAGGTTCTGAAACAAGAAAAAAAATGAATAAATAAAATAAAAAATTTTTTTAAAAAAGAATAGAATGTACATTTCTGTTACTTCATCCAAATGAAGGTTGTGATTCATACTCTTCTAGTTTAGTGACAACCCACTTGTATACACTTTAACCTAAACATGAAACTAAAGGTTATTAACCACAAAAATACTTTATGTAATGTGATATAGGTTAATACACACAAATTTTATTATTCATAATATGACTTGAAACTACCTTGATTGCTCTACTTGGACATTAAGCAAAACTGGATACTGATAGCTTCTTTTATCTGGTAACTATTACTTATCACCCTTCTTCTCTGCTGTCATCTCAGCTGCTTTGTTTCTTTATCTGGTCAACTGCCATAACAATCAGTAGTCCCATCTGAAGTCAATTCTGGAGGATCTAGTATCTTTTGTCCATCCACTACTATAGACAGAAGTGGTAAAAATTTCCCAGAAAATATATTTCACACCCTATGTCATTGTGTAGCAGTGATATTATTTTCCCGTGATTACCAGGATCAGTCATCTCAAACTGTTCAGCAAACTCTTTTTTTTCTTCTTGGCTAATTACCATAAACCATTAAGGAGACAACTTTGCCTTCTAGTTTTGTAGACATTGGCTTGTTTCTAGACTAAAAAAAAAAAAAAAAAAAAAATTCCACATAGAAACTAGGAGAGGATTTGGGATATTAATAGTGATATGAGCTATTCCTCCTTGTTCTCTTGGCTCTACACTGTGCTTTCACTATACTTCTTATTGATGGAGTAAGAGGTCAGCTCTAGAAGAGAAAGCATGAGTTTATGCTTCCACTACTACTAAATAAAGTTCTTGGTCAACAACAATACTGACAGTCCCATAATAGTGAGTAAGGTATTCAATGAATCTAAAAATGTGACTGGGAAGATAGTTCAGTGGCCTATGTACCTTTCCGGCAAGCACAAGGACCCAGGTTCAATTCCCGGTACCTCATGCCAGGCTGGCTTAGGAACCCTCAGTGTGCAGTTCCAACCACTGAAACCAGGTGTGGTGGCATATACCTGTAATCCCAATGCTGGGGAGGCTGAGACAGGACAATAGCTATAAGTCTGAGCTGTGTAACAAGACCTTGTGCCAATTAAATAAATAAATAAAACATTGATAAACAATGGGAATAAATACCCTTATTTTCTATTTATTGCAAAGAACTCAAGATACTGCTTGTAACATGAGACAAAATGCAGCATAATAACCTGGAGTTGTGTCTCTGCCTTGTTCTGAAACAGGATACCATATTGGAGCCTCAGCCTTCATCCTAACTTTTAGTCAACTGATTGGTTGACAACTTGCCAAGTCAGGTTAGTCTGAGCGAAGATTATATACCTATGGCTTAACTGGCTTAACTGCTTTGTAAACTTTGCTCTTTATTGAGCACTATGAGGGCAGCTGCTGAGAGATGCTGATATCGTCAGTGTCCATCATCTTGTGTATATGATTACCATGTCTCCTGTGCAACATATTCCCTTTGGTTCCCAGTCCATATGTGGGAGACGACCATTCTCACACTCAGTGATGACCTAAGAGACTCTTTTCTGCTGATCTCCCACTTCTCTCCATGTCTAACTGCCTTGTCCCTAATTCTCCATCTGTATTCTCTCCATATTTGTGACTATTCAGTAAATGCATTCAGGCATCCATTATTTAACGTTTATCCATACATCTGATCATACCAATGACCGGAAAAGTAAATCTTAAAAGCACTGCTTGAGGCTCCATGCAAGAAAATCTCTCTTTCTTACTACCCCAGTTGAATGAAATTGTTATTTACAGTTGCACAGCTCTGACTTGTTGCAATTATTTTTCATATATGGAAGGTCTTTTTTCATACAGTTGATAAAAGAAAACACCCAGAAGGTCATAAGTACACCGAGAGGAAGACATGTTACTTACAAAATTTAAGGACAGTTTCCTCTCAGTATTAGGAGGGGAAGATTTAAAATGGAATGGAAGGGAATATTTTACACCTAATAGGCAAGTTTATAAAACAATTCAGTTAAGTAAATGTAAGAATAAGAATATGTTAAAAAATGAATATTCTCTTAAAATTTTAAGGAAACAAAAGATGGTGTTATAGGATAAAAATATAAGATAAATTAATAGAAATAAAAATTACTTTAGAAAAACAGAACATGTACATTTACTATATAAGAACCAGTGACTATACAGAATACTCAACAATCCCATTATATTTTTACCATAATTATTTTTCCATAAATTATTTTTCCTATAAACAAGTATATAGTGTTTAAAGTATTCATTGTTAGCATATCAGAAAAATAACATTTTACTAAAATGCTAACACCAAGAAAGTAATGACTTTCGTTTAAAAATTTTTTTAAATTTTTAATTATTTTTGGGCCCAGCAGGATGGCTCAATGGTCTAAAGGGCCTGCTTAGGAAAGCTCAGGCGGCTGCAGGGACCATGGTTCGATCCCTGGCACCACATCTTGCATCAGCCCTGCCCTCGAGGCAGGCTGAGCCAGCCATAAAAATGAATTAAAAAAAAAAAGTTCTGAAACAAGAAAATAAATAAATAAATAAATAAATAAATAAATAAATAAATAATTTTTAAAATTACTTTTAATAAGAAATTACAAGGTGACAGTTTCAAAACATGTTAGTAGAACATTCCCAATAATTAATACAATGCATATTGTTGTCCTCAATGTAGTTATACAGAGCATAGGGTGTAGACATGATAAATTTTCTAATTGTTATTAGCACAATAGATTTATTCTCTTTGATGTAAGAGAAGGTAGTTGTATACATAGTCAAATGTTCCACAATTGCAGTGGGTTACTGGTGAATCTGGCAATGTTGGAAGCTGTTGATTAGAGCCTTTTACAGCTCAGCATACTAAACTACTTTTAAGTTTTATGCATCATATTAAACTTTTCTGCTGTGTGGTTAAGGGCAAGTTATAGCAAGACCTGTGTAACAAAACATGTAGTTTTTGTATCTCCCAAATCATTTGAAATTTAAGTACACACAATGTTCATCTTTATCCAGACATTTAAAACAGAAAAATAATTATTTTCTTGTTTCTTAGTTGCTGTTAAAGAATTCAAACTATTCATGTTAAATAATTTAATATCATTTTATCTTAATAAAGTTAGTCATATTTATCCTACTTTTACAGTTTTTAACATTGATACCAGTCCTACAAAAAATAAATGTTTGTATTTCAATTGAAACATGATAAATACATAATATTTATTGTCCCTTAAATTCCTTCCAATTTAGCATTACCTACTCTTTTTTTAAATTTTTATTTTATGAGATCACCTTAACTTTATTTTATGGTATATATTTCATTTACCTGCCATGGATTTTTAAAATGTGTAATCTATATCCAGAGCCTTTAATATTCCTACTGGTAGTATGCTATCTGAAACTGAAAGAGAAGCATAATTAAAAATATGTATTAATTTCTCTGCCAGATTGCCACTAAACTGAGAATTATTCAAAACATAGATGATCATGGTCGTTTGAAAATATGGTGTTTCCTTTTTTTATTTAATTTTTTATTAATTTTAATAAGATTACAATGTGACAGTTTCAAACATGTTAGTAGAACATTCACAATAATTGATCCAATGCATATTGTTGTCCTTCTTATAGTTATACAGGGCACAGATTATAGACACGATAAATTTTCTAATGATTATTGGTATAATAGATTTCTTCTATGTAAGAGAAGGCAGTTCTATACATAGTCAAATGTTCCATAATTGCAGTGGGTTGCTGGCAAAATCAGCAATGTTGAAAGCTATTGATTAGAGCCTTTTACAGCTCAGCATATTAAACTACCTTTACGTTTTATATGTCATGTTTAAAGTTTTCTGCTGGGTGGTCAAGGAAAAGTTAAAGCAAGACTTGTATAACAAAACATGTATTTTTTGTACCTCACAAGATTAGTCAAATTCCCTAGGATTTACTTTGGAACCATGTACAGTGCTTTATAGAACTGTTGTCAGTGTCAGTCATCTGGATGAGTCATGGCCATTGCTTGACCTGTTTGCTCTCTATGAAAGCCCGAGAGAATGTTTTCTCTCCAGGTGACTCTCCTTAGGCACACTATTTACCTCCAATCCCTTTCCTCTGTGGTCCCTTAATTTCTTTGAACAGAAAATTTGGGATACCACTGAGTTATAGGATGTTACAGCACAGGTTCTGTTCTTTCCTGAGTCCACACTGAACTTGAAGGGCTAGGGCCAAAATATTGGCTATCCTTATAGCCCTTTTCTTACTTGTCTAATTTTTGGTCTGTAAATTTTTTTTTTTTTTTTTTTTTTTTTTTTTTTTTTTTTTTTTTTTTTTTTTTTTT
>PVJA010051770.1:0-12687 GCA_004027025.1 Myocastor coypus
ATAGAATGATTGTGAGGACAATATGCAATATGTCAACTTTCAAAGAAAAAAAGGGGGAAAAGAAAAAAAAAAGTAATGTGGATTTAGAAAGGTTAATGTTTAGTTGTTTGATCAATCTTATATACCTATATGTATTAATGTAAACTGATCCGATGATGAAAATATGTAATATAACCATTGTTAAATTTAAACAATAAAATAATTGAAAAAAAAATACTTCTGGTTTGGGGGACGTGAATTCCTTGGTTGTTCTTTTTCATGGAAGTAATTTATTGTTGATTAATTTTGAAAGACATTTCTTCAAGATCTTTAAGCTGTGGTTGCAATTCGCTATCTTTTATAGTTTAAAACGTGTCATTCCATATCTGGTAATCTGAACAACTTCTTTGAAGATAACGATATGCAGTATAACAAGAATTGTTAAGTTTTTGCCATCTTGGTGCTAATGTATTTATTATTTTTAAATTCTTTTTAGAATAAAATCCCACTTGGCTCCAACCTTATAGGCCCTATAAAAATTGTGCTGAGAAGTCGGCAACCTTTAGAGTTATTTCCTGCTTTGCTATAAGAGCTTTTAAGATTTTGCGCCTGTGTAGAAATGCTGAGATTTGGACAGTACTGTGACTGGGAGAGGTTCCTTCTTGGGCATGAGTCTCCTGCATGCTTCCCTCATCTGCATGTCTATTTGTTGTTGTATATTCTGATAATTTTTGCAGTTTTTTCTATAAATATAATTTTATTCAGTTTATGCTCTCTCGTACTTTTCCTGTATTCCGAGTCTTCTTGGTATCATCTACCACGAGTTGGATCCGTTTTTCATGTTCTCCTAGGGTTCTCAAGGAGATCTGGAGGAGTTGCTATGGATAGCATCTGTGTCTTGCACTTCTGAAAATCTGTACACTTGTTGATACCTTCTGTTGCCCATAATTTTAACATTATTTTCAGTCTTCTGCATTTATGAATGTAACTTTCGATTAAACCTAAGTATTTGCTGAACGGAGCATTCATTTTTGTGTCATTTTCCAAAGGTGTTCTAGTTTCTTGTCAGTGCCTCCTGAAAGCTCCTTGATCATTTTGGTTATTACTCCCATTAACTGTTTATAGTTCCTCTGTGGTCATAACAAGCATGCCTTTCCTTTGGAACTGGGACTTGAACTAATGACCTCGCATGTGCCAGAAAGTCACTTGTGCAACTGAGTTATATGTCAGATCTTTTCAGTGGTTTGTAACCTGTTGTTATCCTTCTGTGCATTTCCTACATGTGATTTTCTTGGTCCCAGCTAGGATTCTATGACACTACTATCAAAAACCAGATGATGCCAGGAGATCATTCCCACATCTAGTAAGAAATGGTAGGGTTTCTACTACCAGCACTGAATTTCCATCGAACTATGATTAGAATGGAACCTGCACACTTTTTTTTTTTTGAGAGTTGTGGAGATATCAGGGAGGTGAAGGACCTGGACTAAGATGGTACCTTTACATGGGCACAGGATTCCTCAACTAGTCAGGGATCTCAGATCCCAGAGTCTGCCAAAGGTCAAGGTAGGAACTCTACGCAGACTGGTGGGCCCTGTAAAGACATCTACCCAGTCTCCTAGGAATCTCCACTGTCCTGAGTTGCCAGTGTACATTTGACTGATTTCCTGGGGACAAATTCTCCTCCTGTGTCCCATCTGCATCAATGCCCTTGTAGCATGACTACCAGCATGTGGCCAGTGGATTCCCTCACTTTCATGGGAAACAAGATGTTTGCCTGACTAGGAGTTTGCTTCTCCTGAGATCCTTCTTGGAATTTGAAACTAGCTTCAGCTGCCTTGTACCAGGACCCTGGTTTGCCCAGTTATACTTTCTTCACTCAGAAGGAAGTTTATACCACTGATGTCAGGGTGCAGATATTTTGCTTCAAGGTTTATGTCACCATGTCTGTGCTGAGCACCTTCTTACTAGAATCACCAGGGCTTTTGGCCCCATTGACATGCAGGCGTCAGGGGATTACAGGCACAACTTGTGAACATGATGCAATTGATAAAGTTACCCCAGTGGAAGACATGCTGACCCAGAGGAGCACTTGGTTCTTCACCCAAGCTCAGCAGCTTTGAGATACTTGGACTGAGCAAGGACAAACTCCACCATGTGTACTCCACTAATGCATCCTCATTGAGAGAACATACTGTGAGAAGATGTACTAAGTAGCATTTTAGCCTGATTCCCTGTTCAGTTTCACCGTGAGCTACAGATAACCCTAGAAACACACAGAAGCTTTCCAGAAACAGAGAAAGATCTTTTAGACCCAGAGATCCTTGGCAAGCTGGAGGTGAGGCACAGTCCTGCCCACCACAGTGTAGGAGAGCAAAGCCACGGCTGTGGGTGAGCTCTAAATGCAGCGATCATCTCAGGAGGTTGTGAGTGCTTCTTCCTGAATCTTAAAATAAAGACAAAAAGCACAGTGAGTAGCTTCTTTCTGGTCTCTGTCTCTCCCCACAGAAAAGTCCTCTGAAGGATGTCCTGAGATTCAGAAAAGAATGTTTATGTGCACTGTTGGAGAGGCTCAGAGGTTGACAAGTTGATAAAGAAACTAAAGACAGAAGAAACTTCTCACCCTCCCAATATTACATGATATCATGAAGCGAAATGACCACCAGTGCTAGCTAGATAAAAATAAGAACTCACCTTGCTAGTGTATTTATAAAAATATGGAATTGAAACTGATTAGGTAAATTAAACATCTGCCTAACAGTAGGTAGAATTGCAGAGGCTGGAGTATATCCTTACCCCAACAATTTCTCAAATGTCTTCCCTCACAGGACCAGTTGACCTAACAAATCACATATGTTGCATTTAGTTGAGCGTCTACTATGTGACAACTTGTGGTGTCACTGCAAGTCCTCATCCACACACTGCTTGCCTTGTACTCTTTTCTAGGGAGAGGAACACTGCAGTCCGCTAGTCCATAGGAAGGTTCATTAGATGATTCTGGGCTTCTGTGATACCAGCAGATCCACTGCTCATTCCTTAGAGCCTCTTGGGTTGGACATCCTGAAGGTCAATGGTATTAAAGCCCCTGCTCTGTGCTCCAAGCACAGAAAGCCCTCTGTGTACACACTGGGCGTGTTACACACGCTTGCTCTCTTTGACGAGAGGAAGCTCATTCTGCACCTGGAACATCCTGGGCAGGACCAGTCGCACAGATGGGGACTGCACAGTTTCTTTAGAACACACACACACACACACACACACACACACACACACACACACACACATTTCAGACCCTGGATGGCCCCTGTTAGTCTCAGCACCGCTGGGATGCATCAAATGTGCATGCCACTTGGTGGCCACAACTGCCCAAGGGCCTGTGGCACCTGGAGCTCTCCTGCTATTCATGCTCCCCCTACCCCTTTTTCTGATCCTGTTGTCAGTTTGCCAGTTTTCAGCCTTAGGCTGTCTATGTCCCTGATCCTCCCTGCTGAGCCAAGACAATCTCACAGAGCTGTGTCACTGTGTGCAGCTCAGTTAGGGCCTTTTCAGGGTAGGAATGCAGGGGAGCTGGAACGCTGTGACCTCCACACCTGCCTCTGACAGCACTTAAGATGTTGGCCTCATATTGGGCCTTACTTACACTGGGCTACTAGATCATGTGGTCCAGGCCTTTCCCAGCGCGGGCCTCCTGATATTCATGCTGAGGGCAGTCGTGGTCAAGGGCAACTGGCTGAGGGAGCAGGACGTGACGAATCTACTGAGAGGCAGTCAGGTACTAGGGGAGACGGAGCAGGCAGTGACTGAGGACTCTTAGAAATTCATCAGAGAGGATTTGGTACGGGCCGAGCACCTGGTGCACCAGCAGGTTCCTAACAGAGATCCTCCTCATTGTGAGCTCTTTTGCTGTCACGCTCAAACCACCAGAACATAGCGCAGTGGCATGCATGCAGTGTGGTTAGGACAGATCGCAGAAGTTAACCACCTCTACAGGAGCAGCACTGAGTTAGGAGAAAGGAATGTTCTGGGCCCCTGAGTTGCTGGGTGCATGAGAGCAACAGGGAGTGCTCACACTTGCATCTGATTAGATCTGACCCCATGCGAAGTAAGGCCCAGTCTCAGTCCATGTCCCTGAAGACCAGGCAGGTGTGTACCTAGTGAAGTGGCCCAGGAGGTGCAAGCCATCATGATGTCTGTTATATTTGGGCTCCTATGTCATGGCATTGTGATTTCTTCAGTACTTTAGGTGGGAATTCTTGCTATTTTTGAGAGCCTGACATAGGATGCAAGTATACTTAAAGAATGATGCTCGTCTGACCCGTACATTTTAAGTTTATGTTGAACTTTAATTGTGACTTCTGATGTAAATATGATTTTGTGCACAAACACAGAATCTGTGCACAAATTTAATAGGGTTTTGCATTACAAAAATGTGTGTTTCCTGTTTTTACAGTCAAATGAGAATGATTTCCAATTTGTTTCTCAGGAAATAAGGTTGTAATTGGAATTTACAAGGAAAATAATAAGCTTTAATTGAATCAGATGAAGCCTAAAATAAAAGGATAAAGTCAGTTTTCAGACTCTTTCATTTCCTATATACTTTTATATTATCAAAAACATATGTATGCCTGAATTTGCTTTATTTTCAATTGTATGAAGAAACTCTGAATATGTAAGGCCATCTCCTCACAGGCACATTCCATAGAGCAATATTGAACAGAGGCCCCTTTAGAAATCCCTGTGTCTAGGGTGGAGGTGTGGACGCATTATACTGAGCAGAACCACAGCTAACCCATGGCATGATGGGGTCCGGGAGGAACAGCAATGATGGAGACAGAGAGATGTCTTCCAGGAACTGCAGGGGAAGCTAGCAGAGGTCTGCACAGATGGAGACAGGCAGACAGCAGCCCTGAGGGAGTGCAGAGCTAGGACAGTGGTTATGTACAGTTGATTCTGCTGAAACTGGCTTAAATGCAGCTCCAATGTGGCGAGATCCAAAGGCTTAGGTGGTGTCCTGGACCTGAGATCAACACCACAGGACGGAATGGTGCTCCTACCCCATTTTAGGTGGTAGAGGATGACAAGTGCTCACCTGGAACAATTGTGACAGGAGTGACACTGTGCAGGGCAAGATCCAGGAGACATAAGCACCCACATGGACAGGGCTCTCCTGTCACAAAAGGGGAATGTTCGTATGAACTGAAGTTATATGGTCCTTGTCGAAATCTTTGCCCAGAGTGCCCATTTTCTCGGAGCTTCCAGTGCCCAGTTGAGCGCTCCTTGGTGGACACCTCCTCCTCCTGAGTGCCTTTTGCCTCCCAGTGTCACACACAATGGCCAGTGATGCTGACCTGCTACACAAGTGGTCAGGTGACTGCCTGAACAACTATTTCTCCCTGTAGGGCAAATCCCTGTGCTCACCAGGATCCTGCCCATCTTACACCAGAAGTGGACCTTGGCGAGCTTGCCATTGCTCCCTTTCTGAAGGAAGGCTGTGCTAGCAGTGAGAGGTCCGTCACTCTCCTTGAGCCCTCTTTGACTGCTGCTGTACTGAGCGGGCCTTGTCACTGGAATGGCCACGGTTGCTGCCCTCGTTGCCATAGTGGCTTTGTGGGCCCACAGTGAAGGAGAAGTGATGGAAATCACTAGTGACAATGGACCAGTGAGGGGCAGGCAGGGGAACACGGTTCTTACTCACATTCCACAGCTCTGAGCTAGTTGTCTCAAGCAGGGACAGTCTCCCCAGTGTCGGATCCTTCAGCACATCCTTTTGGGGTCACGCTTGTGGAGTAGTGTTTTGTCTGAATTTTTTATTCAGGGTCCCTGTATGCTATAGCTTTCTGTGCAAACACACACTTTATCAGAAAATCCATAACAGATCCAGATACTAAGGTAACCCTGAAACCAGCTACCTATCAACAACTATTCAGTATAGGGTACGCCAGATGTTCTGCCTGTTGTGCTCATCCATCTCTTACAGTCCACTCGTCCTCCAGCCCAAATCATGCATCAGACCCATTGTATGGGTGAAGGACAGAAGACCTGCTGTGCTCGGGAACTCCTCAGGATCCCTGTGTAGTACATGCTACGGCCAGAACTGGAGTCTCCGTGTGAGGTGACAGCTCCGGCTCTGTTCTTATTTCTACCTACCAGAAGCCAGCTCTGGTTTGGAGCACTGCACCCTGGCCGGAATTCAAAATATAAAACTGAGCAGTGGTGAGTGCCCCTCCTCCTAAGGACATTGCCAACAATTGTGTGTACTCACAGTCTGAGGAGAAGCCACTATCTATCCAATTGCTCACTCCCAAAAGCTTTTAATAGGACCAGATTCTGTCATGTGAGAGTTGCCTTTGGACTGTGATGGGAGAGCCAAGTTTGTGTGCCTGAGCAGTAACAGCACAGCATCAGACATTCTGAAATAGGTGACTGCCTTTTAACAGGAAGTAGAATCTTCTCCTTGACCTGGCAGATCATTAGAAGGCCATTGCCACCACGTCCACAAGGACGTAGGAATTCCATGAAATGAGTTACTAGGGTAGGTCCACGTAATACATATACGGGCCCGTGAGCATCTGTAGAAGGAAAACCCAGGCCTCCTCAGAAGTGTACGTGAGACCGGCCCATGCTCATTACTATAGAGGGAAGCGAATCATCTGCTGACACTGAGCTCCCCAGCCTGAGAGTAGGACAAAGGTGTTTCTTTGTCAGTCTTAAAATACAAAGGAAAATACCTCCCTTCTCCTGCCGCTGGGTTGTTTCTGCCCACCTGAAGTCCTGACTGTCCCCATGCCAAAGGCACTAGTCCTGATTCCCAGAATGGCCATGTCGTCAGGGACAGGAGAACATTTTCCTCCTGTCAAGAACTGCCTTCATTGTGAAGGGAAATATAGACAAGAGGTCAGGACTTCCCAATTTCAGGACAAGCTCTCCTCATGGGGATGAGTGTGACTCTATCAGAAGCTTATGCACCCCCCCAATGTGTGACACTTGAAAATCCTACACTCTTTCCGGGCCTACATCCTATGCTCATCCCCTGCCAGAAGAGACTGTTATATCATATCTGATGTGCTTGATGTCTTACTGCCTAACGACTTACACAGACACTGAAGTCCTTGGTCCCATAATTTAGCCTGTCTTCTTCTTCTGCCTTGTGAGTAGGGTGGATGACTTGTTCTTAGGAAGGGGCATTGGGTGACCCTGTTCCCCAGAGTTCCTAGAAGACCAACTTCTCATCTGTGAGAGCCATGTCTGCAGGAGTTGCTGAAGGACAACTGGACCCATCCTCAGGGCCCAGCCCCACAGTGCTCAGAACTCTCTACACACACCTAAGAGAGTAAGCCAGGCACAGTGCTCCCTTCAACAGGAGCAAGCTGGATGCTCCAGCTTGAAGGTCAGTGAAGAAGCCGCCCAGAGATGCTGACTCCAGAGTTCCCAGCATGCCTCCCACAATCTATCTTTGAAGACCACATGGAGACGTGGTGAAATGCAAGGACATAGGCTTCATTGATGTCATTGCCTACGTTCAAACAGTCAACAGTCCAGTGGAATTCAAGGTCAGCCTAAGGACTTTGCTTACCTCTGTTGTTTCTTTAGAAAACTTAAGGCCAAGTACCAGCACATTCCAAGCCACTGTAAGGGAACTAAAGCATACATGTTGTACAAGAGGTCAGAATTCCTTTCGCAGTGATATTCAGTGGATCACAAGACATATGACAGGAGAAATCAGAGTGTACTTAGAAATGCACTAAGCAAAACAGTGCCCATGTTGTCCTTGGTCTGTGTCTCAGTTGGAAGACAGCCTAGAATATGCCCAAAATTGGTTTTGATCCCCACCACTGAAGAAGAGAAGAAATATAAAAGAGGGGAAATGTACCATAAAGTTGTCAAAGCAGAGCAAGCAGGATTGAGGCGTATCATCTATACAGCTTACTTTGAATAGAAAAAAGACCTCAACCACTAAGCCCTCGTACAGCATAGTGAGAGAAGAACTGAGCAGACCCAGCCCAGCACAAGCACACTGAATGGAGGTCTAGTAAGTGAGTCGGTGCAGAAGTAATGGAATCGGAGATGCAACTAAGTACAGAGAGGGATGGACCAACATTTGGGCCGAGGGTCGGTCCCATGGATTAAGGAAACTGCTTATGCAGACTGGGTATCTATCCTAAGATGCTGTGCCAGCCACGCCCCCAGGGTGCTCAGAGCTGTGCATGGGTATTTGTAGTGGTAGGTAGTATGTGCCTGCAATCCCAGCACCAGGGAGGCTGAAAACAGGAGCAGCACTAGGAGTCCTATCAATGTAGTGAGAACCTGTAGATCAGGAACTAAACACATTTTAAAAATTGGAACATTTACAAGACTAATGAAGTTCACCAATCCTTAGCTAAGTTCAGCACCATCAGAATGGTGTCAACAGTTCCACAATTCATTCCAAAAGCTGTGTCATGAATGAGTATAAGACTTATGGGAGGACAATAAAGCAAGGTAATATCAGATCCCTGATTGGCTGTGGCTGGGGGCAAAATCTAACAGATGAACAAGGGGAAACATAGCACAGGAAACCTGTTCTGAACAATCCCGTAATGCTTTTGGGATTCTTCCATGATTATATGAGTCCAAAGCTGTAAAATTGACCTTGAATGCAGTGTGTGCTTTTTCACTCCTTGAAAACGGATGCATCAAGACTAATAGTATTAAAATCACCTTGTGAGTGTGTTATAGAATAACAACTTATTGCCAAGGCAATGTGGATTTTGGCCTAGAAAACCTACCCAGCATGTAGGCAGGCTAGGGGCAGGCACACTGCAAGAGGCATCATGGTTGTCAGTGGGACCTGGAAACAGATTCTCCCTCACAGATTCCAAGGGAGAGATTAGTGCAGGGAGGTGGGCCTGGCATGACACAGAGGGCCCCCATGGCTAACCTCCACAGGTCAGTGTGTAGCTCTCTGTCCTGTTGGACAACAACAGTGCATTGGGACACCCAGATCTGCTCGGAGTCTACCATGTCTCTAGGACTCCAAGAGGTGACAGCAACCACAGAAGGTAAGAGACTCCTTGGGGATCAGCTAAAACAACAACAATGAGAGCACATCCCCACCACAGAACACTGTCATGTACAGCTGTAGGAAAGTAATCTGGGAGAGGATCCTTGAACACATAAAGAGACACTCCTACCTGCCTCACAGCTGTATGCTTGGCATTTGGCATCGTGGGGATGTTAAATACAAACTCCAATCCATTGGGCAACACTAAGAGGACACCTTCAATCTCAAAAGAGATTGACACCTTGGCTTTCTTAAGCAGCAGGAATTGCTCAGATTTGGACAATGGTTTTTCTTCCTTCACAGAATAGTTGCATTATTTTCATATGAATTATGAACTTGTACAATTAACTTATTTTTTTTTTTTGTGGGATCGGGGTTCAAACTCACGACCTTGCACTTGCCCAGCAGGCACTTGTGCCTCGGAGCCATCTCCCCAGCTCCCACAATTAACTTATTTAGGAGTATAAAATGTTTCATGAGATGTTTCTGGATGGTAGACTCATGTAGGTTAATTTTACTTGTTAACCTTGAAAGCCAAAAAAGTAAGTGAAATTTGCAGACCAGAGGGGATCATGCTGGATATAGGGGTGTCAACAAGCCTGGTCTTCAGTAAGACATGTGGCCTTAGACCCTTCCACTGCGTTTTTTCCCGGTCCTGCTTCCCAAACTTCCATGAAGTGAGTGCGTCTGGGCTTCCAGGACCTGGGCCATGGGGTCTCTGACTCACATCCCCCCTATCATAGACTAAAAACATGGAGCACTTCATGCTAACATAGTCACATGAGAAGCAAACGTGGGCACTGTCTTGTTCTCCTGGATTTGACAATGGAAAATAAAGGTAAACAGTGAGCAGAGACCTGGAATCTCACAGAAGGAACTCAGTGTAAACTGCAAAATATGAGGAAGGCCTAGGGCAGCCTGAAGACTAGAGCAGGTCCCTGAGTGTGGGTCGCAGCAGGGAGGCTGAGGGCTGAGCAGGGAGCACGTAACAGCATCAGTCAGAGGAGAGGTCTGCAGATCTTCCTCTGCGTTAGTGCACGGACTGAGGCGGTGCCTCACAGCAGGGATGCCAGCGACCTACGAGCAACACTGCACACAGGAAAAAAAGAAACCAATGATGGGGCTCCAGAAATTGTGAGCACAGCCATCTGAAACAGCCCTAGTGGGTGAGGACTCTCTTTCAAACCACCACTATTTTAGTGAATGTAAGCCTAGTACCAGAATTAGAATAGCAAGTCCAAACTCAGTCATGCAGAGTAGTTGCCAATCTGCTTTAATCAAATAAGCATCTTCAGTGCACCTCCACTCATGTGCAAATGTTATTGTGAAACTGTACATAAGCAGAAGGGAAGAAGATATATTTATGTCTGTAGGCAGGATAATTTGTATAATGATACTGCTGACTTCTGCTGGGCTTTTGAAAGGAGAGATTGATGTTTATATTGTTTTCCTTTTTATTCTTCATTTTGTGCTTTTCATTTCTGTTGACATTTTTTTCTGTTGCTTTCTTTTGTTTTCTTTTAACTCATTTGGACATTATTAACACATGTAACTTAATCAACAAAGTTGCAGATATCATATAATACAGCAAAGAAAAATATTGTATTTCTATTTCTTAAGTGAAATTTTTCATCACTTTAATGCTTATTTTCACTATTTTCTATTCTCTAAAAAGTAAGAAAAAGAAACTTCCACGTGTGCTCCTACACTCTACGTGCAGTCCACGGACACCATCCACACTTGTTCTCTGTAGTGATGCTAAGTCTACACACTGTTTTTAAAAGAAATTTTGAGGAGATGCTGAGTCAACATCAGCTCTAAAAGGGGTAAATAATGATCCAGAATATGAAGCGTCCTTTCCCACCAAAAAGGCAGGACTAGATTCAAGACGAACAGGTAACATTCATAAATATTCAAAAGTTTCATGCTTTCTTTTATGGATTTTGGTATAACTTGGCCTTAACCATACAGCAGAAAAAGTTTAACCACGAGGCATAAAAAGCAAAGCCACGTAAATATGCTGAGCTGTAAAAGGCTCATGTCACTAGCTTCCGACAATGCCGGCTGCACTGATTACCCACTACTATTATGGAATATTGAACTATGTATACAGCTACTTTCTTTTAGCTCAATGAGAAGAAATATTTGCACCAATAATGTTTAGAAAAGTGATTTGTCTGCATCTTGTACCCTGAGCAACTACTATGAAGACAACAATACATTGTAATAATTATTGTGTCTGTCCTACTAACATATTTTGATACTGTCTCATTGTTATTTCTTATTAAAAGTAATGAAATTGCTTTTAAAAAAATTTTAAAAGGCAGGATGCAGTGCACTTCTCTGTTGCTGCTCAGCCTGGTCGCACTGAACATCTAACTTGTGAGAGGACAGATTTGTGAGGTCTGCCTCTGGCTGGTGTGCAGAACAGAGAGGAGGCTGTGCCTGCACTTGCTGAGGTTAGCAGATCCCTTGGTCTCTGAGGGCATCCTTGCTTGAGATTTCAGACACCCAGACCTGTGATATGAGATTGCACATGTCCACTTCCTAAGTGATTGCTGAGTGTGCCACTTCCACGGATTCTGTCCTTTGCACCAGGGCTTCCGGTGCTATGAGGAGAAACTTCTCAGTGTGAGTCCCTAACAGAACCTTTAATGTGTACAGGACCTGTAGGGATGTCTGGTGATTTGCTCCACATGTTAGAATTTGAATCTATCTCTCTTATCATCGGTAATCTAGTGAGAATTTTACATACATGAGTTACTTTCATAAAGCAGGAGACATGTGCCTTCCCTGAACATTTGTAAAAACTTTCTGTATTTCCTTTTAGTTTTTTTCTGTTATCATCATTAGTATATACTTTTCTTGGCATTCACCCTGTTTTATATTTCTACTATGATTTAAATGTCACAAGGTGGAAGCTGGTATCCCCAATACAAGATTCTCCTATGTAGAAGTTGGATACAGACATAGGTTCCTCACACTGTGAAGGAAATGACTGCCACTGCCAGGAGCTCCATAGCCAAAGCAGTTTACCGAAGCTGCTAGCTAACCACCTTGGCCATGTAGGCTGCTGAGATCTCTTTACAGTCTTAGCTGGCTCTGTCAGCTTTCAGAAGCGGGCAGAAGCTTGGGCTTTGTTGGATCAGGATACCCCACCCCCTGGTTGTCCATTGTGGAGTGCAGGCGCCTAGACCACATAAGGCACTGCACAGAAAGGTCTATAGAGACAGGGGTCTGAAGAGTTGGCCCAGCCTTAGAATAAAGGAGGACTTGTCTAAGTCATCCCAAATAGCCTTGTAAGTGGAGCTGCCATCCCTTTTCATCTCAGTGACGATTGCCACGGAAGACATAAGCAAAATGGTGTTTCCCATTATGTTTCAGACAGACAGCTCATGCCTTGGCATTCTCCTCTACCACTCGATCCTGTGTTGGTACCAGAAACCTGTCCTTACATATCTGGCCACCGCTCTGTGGATGTTATGGTGCGATTCAGTCCTCCTCTCATAGAAATTCATCTGTGCTCTGTGAAGTCAGTTATTTTTCGGTACTCCTAAATAAAATGCCTGTCTCGCTTCCTCTTTGCAGAATGTCCTTAGGATCCACTAGCCTTTCTGTGGTCTTGTTTGAAATTGTTAGTTTCATCTTGTCCAGTTTTCGGTAATACA
>PVJA010051771.1:0-12647 GCA_004027025.1 Myocastor coypus
ATTTTTTTTTTTTTTTTTTTTTGTCTTTTTGAGACAGGGTCTTGCTATGCAGTTTAGGCTGGCCTTGAGCTCACTTTTGTAGCCCAGGCTGATCTCAAACTCGCACTGATCCTCCTGCCTCAGCCTCCCGAGTGCTGGGATTACAGGCGTGAGCCACCACGCCCGGCTGAAGGACAGATTTTATTTCCTTTCATATTTCAAAATGACATATTTCAAAAGGTTGAAATGCAGAAGTAGATCCTGTGTAAGAATCTAGTACTTGCCGGGCGTGGTGGCTCACACCTGTAATCCCAGCACTCGGGAGGCTGAGGCAGGAGGATCGGTGCGAGTTCGAGACCAGCCTGGGCTACAAAAGTGAGCTCAAGGCTAGCCTGAACTGCATAGCAAGACCCTGTCTCAAAAAGACAAAAAAAAAAAAAAAAAAAAAAGAATCTAGTACTTAAGGGCCTGCCAAATAGCTCAGCGGACTAAAGCACCTGCAAGCAGGTACAGGGACCAGGTGCTGAGACAGCAATTGAGACTGGGAGTGGTGCCGTGTGCCTGTCATCCCTGCTCTTGGGAGGCTGTAAACAGGTGGATCACTATGAGTCCTATCTAGTAATAGACCCTGAACACCCTGTAGATCCTTCCCCCCATATAAAAAAGAATCTAGTGCTTTTCTATTCAAATAAACATTAAAGAGGTTAATGAGAAACAAAGAACTAATGCCACTTTATTCAACAAACTTTTGGTCTGGCAAATATAGTTATTTATAATGAAACATATCATTGAAGTTAACATGTAACCTATTACTATTGTTTTCAACAGGTTTCACACACATCTTTAGCAGCTTTCAGTTTGTTGGATGTAGCATGCATACCTGAAGCCCCCACACTCTGGAAGCCTAAGGCAGAAGGGTGGGGAGTTTGAGCCAGGCGGGACACCACACTGACTTGGTGAGACCTTGTCTTAATACATGGATGAATCAATACCGAATGAATGAAATGAAGTAAAAAGAAAACAGCCTCAGCTTGAATTATCAAATACTATAATAGCCATAATCTATGAATAGATGAAAGCTCTCAGAGAGACAGACCTTTAGTAAATCTTAATATAACAATATAAAGGGATTGTGAACCCAAAGGCTAGAGAATTCCTGACCTGTAGTCTACCTGGTTTGTATAGTTAAGATTTTAACCCCTAAGTTTGTAGATCTGGCCATAGTCACAAACTTCTCTTTCTCCCTCTAAAGCCTTGTGGCTATCTTCAGTTCTAAATGCCTGCTCTCACCTAAGAGCTGCTGGTCAGGGATAAAGTTCTATTTTTTGGTACCTGAGGACAACAGAAAGTGGTACACATGAATGCTCACACATCTAAAGTGTGAGGCAGGGCCAACAAGATAGTTCAGTGGTCTAAAGCACCTATTTCAGCAAGCTTAGACAGGCACAGGGACTGCAGTTTGATCCTCAGCACCACATGCCACATCAGCTGTGCCCCCAGCATGGGCTGAGCCAACCCCTTGCTCATAAAAAAAAAGTGTGAGGCACAAGGTCACAATAACTCATCACAGAAATAAAGTTCTCCAGGATGGGGCCCAAGGAGCATTTCTAGGACAAAATAATGTCACTACCTAGCTAGAGTAGAGGAAAGGGGATGTTAAAAACCAACTGAAACAAACAGCAGGGGAGACTTGGCAGCTACTCAAGAACTGAAATCAACCAGAGCACAGGTTGTTTCAGAGTGAGGCAGAACAGGACCACATCATCTGAAAGCTGGGCCCCATGTTCCCTCTCTCCAACCCCCAGCCAATCCACACTCATATTTCTTAAGATCAGTTTACCTGGCACTTTCTCCTTGCTTTTAGCTCTCAAAGTCTCCCATTCAGTGCTTTTCTGTGGAGGAAGCTTTCGGGATGCACTGTTTATGATACATGGAAAACCACAGAGGAGCTAATCTCACCGCCTTAGGAGCCCACGCCTGGCAGAGTCTGTCCACTGTTAATCCCCAGAAAGCCTGCCTCCCCACCTAATTTATCACAACCCAGAGTACAGAAGATAGACAGCAGTCTCCTCCTGGAGCAGTAACATTTTTATACCTTCTAGCTTGTAAATCCTCTTCCAACCACAGCGACAGCTGAGAAAGCGTACGCCTCTGGCCTGGAGTATCTTTGGGGAAATACTTGGTTAAGTTAGGGGATCCTCCTTCAACCCCATTTTCTCTCCTCCCTTTCCTCCCCTCAAGGCTGTGGATTTGAATTTGGAAGAGATCTTGGAAAGGTTCACAGGACTGTTTGTGTGTGCGTGTGTTTGTGAGTATGTGTTTGTGTATGTGTGTGTGTGTGTTGGCTGTCCCCATGGGATGGTGAGGGACAGGAACAGGGACACAGACACAGACAGGGACAGCCTACTTTCCATTTCATTACAGCAATATTGCATTATAAAAACAGAAATAGTAAATGGACATGTTCTAAATTCTCTCTCTGTCTTCTTATGGGGGAAGATAACATATAGACAAGAGCTGAAAGTGATGGCTGGCGAGATATAGCTCAGTGGACTAAGTGCCTGCTTAGGCAAGCACAGGGATTGGGGTTTGATCCCTGACGCATGCCATGCCGGCCCCACCCCTCGGTGTGCTCAGCTGGTCACCAAGACCAGGCATGGTAACCCACACCTGTAATCCCAGTGCTGGGGAGGCTGAAAGAGGAGGATCATTATGAATCCAAGCTGCATAGTGAGACCCTGTACCAAAAACATAAAAATGAATAATAAATAATAATAATAAAATAAAAAATAAAGAGTTGCAAGTGAGAACTAACAACAAAAACATACTTTATTTTTTGGTACTGGGGACTGTACCTGGGGTCTTTCCCCTGAACTACACCTTTAGGCTTTGTTCGTTTGAGATAGATTCTTGCAAACCTGCTAAATTGTCTAGGTTGGGCTAGAATTAGCAATCCTCCTGCCTCAGCCACCCAGAGTACTGGGATACTAAGGTATGCACCTCTGAGGGCCAGGGGTAAGCTCAGGGTGAGTTCGCTTGCTGAGCAGCCCCAAGGCCAGGCTGTCTTAGCTTCCTGCGTCTCTCTCAGCTGAGTACTTACCTCCCAATAGCTGATGAGTACAGCTTTGCATTTTTCAACTGAGCAATTTCACTCAAGCAAACAGCGAAATTCAGGTCATAGTCAAGGTGCATATCATTACAACAGAACAAACTGAGAAGCTAACAGGTAGCTTTAGGAAAATTAATTCATTAATCTTACTTATTTGTTTTTTGCAGGACCGGGGCTCAAACCCATGACCTTGCACTTGCCAGGCAGGCACTTGTGCCATGGAGCTATTTCCCCAGTCCAATTAATCTTATTTAGAAAACAGACAGTAAATACACATCTTCTGCTTGTTTTTATTGCCATCTGTCTGACTTACCACAGTCTTGACCAATCGAATCTATTGATCTACTCAAATCACTATCTGGACTGAGATCTATGAATGGAATGGCAACTGGTATACTAGAGCTTTTTTTTTTTAAACCTTCATTAACATTTGCAGATTTGCATGATGCGGTCTCTATCAAAGACCTGAAACAACTTAAAACTTGGAATGAGACTCTCTCTTACTTTCAGAGCAGAAGTTGAAAAACAGGCAAGCAGTGTAGAATTTAACATTTTACTCTATTGTTACAAAAGAGCAAACTTTAAAAGGCGTAACTGTACCAATTTATGAAATGAAAATGTTAAGAGCTGTATTAGCACTTTCAATGGTTACTGGTTTTATTTGCAAAATAAATCTCCCGGAGTTATTTGCTCAGATAATGATCTATGCCCACAGATATTTGGAACAGATTCATGTTTACTGTTGCTGGAGTATCTACAAACTTGTCCTGAGAATTAATTTGGAGTTCTAAACTGCAAACATCCAGCGGTATTTCACTTCTACAATTTATTCTCTCACAATAACTCTGCTTTAAAACTTCATTTTTCAGCATACACAAGAACAGCAATTGTCACACAAAGGGGCTGATATAATTAAAACACATGATGTGCCCCAAGCAAAATCAGCCACTCATGAAAGCTGGTCACCAGAGGCCATTGCAAACAATGCATATTTCAAAGTCATCTAAAGTAATCCTTTCTTTCTACAGGTTGGTTTCCATGAAGTCTTAAGCACATGTGTGCCACAAAAACAGAGAGATTTATTAAAACCTGATGTGGTATTGGAGATTATTTAACAGGGTTGGGTTGATTTTAGTATCTGGGTTTCCATAAAAGAAAGTACTTTCCATACTATCTGTAAGCATACTTGATTGAAGGATCAACGATATTTACGTGCTAAGAAAAAAGGATGCTCCCCGTTATCTAGAACACACACACACACACACACACACACACACACACACACACACACACACACACACCCAGTTAAAATGAGGGGAAACAATTTTCCCTGATGAGCAGATTAGGAAAGCACAACAACTACTTTATAATATAAATATGGAGAGCTTGGGTTATTTAGAAAAATCCTTCATAAACTTGTGAATCTCATTCTCTTGGCCCACTACAGGAAAACACTTGTGAATGTGATAAATGGCAACATTTGACAACTTCAAATATTACTTGTCATCATTAGAAGTGGATTCTCCACTAGCGACTAAGACTAGCTAAGGTCTGTGCCAAGACCCCAGCGCTTACAAAGGCTTCCGGTCTGATGGATGTTTTATGTGTTTTCCTCAGACATTTTTTCTACTTCTTGATTGTACTTTGTTTCACTCATAGATAAAAAAATAAAGCACACACTTGATAGGATTCTGGTTCACACACCAGACTACTGTAAGCGAATAGCTTCCAAATTCGCTGGGGAAAAACTCCCTTATGTGCCGCTACTTTTGTGTTGGAGCTTAATCCCACTCAGCAATATCCCAAAATTTGCATATTTAAGTTGCAAACAAGCTTTCCTGGAGAATAAAGCCAGACAAGAGAGATGAAGATTCAAACTCATGTTATAATCCAAGTAGTAGATCCCCCCCCCTTTTCTTCCTATTCACTGGTAGTTTTGTCACTGGTTCCCCTCCAGTGTGTATGGTAGCAATTAGATTGAGAGGAAATTACACTTCCAAGAAGAGATGTGCTCACTGCGCTTGGCTCCCAGTGTCAGAACAGAGAATAATTTAGAAGAGCTATGCAAGAGAATCTGTCAGGCCACCACTAGACAAGGGCGCTGAGTTCAAGAACATAACTAGCTAGTAAGGATTCTGATGGCCAAAGATGCTTCAGAATCCCCTGGAGGTCTTGCTACTTACTCCAGCTTTCCAGACTTGCAAGTGGAATTCAAGAAGCTGCTTTTCTAGTGAGTTTCCAGGTGCTGCTGCTATCTTCGGTACTGCTCCAGAACATATCAATCCATTAGCACTGCAAAGGGGAAGCAGGGGACCAGCCAAGCAGCTGCTTGGTGTCTCCATGAAGGTGGATTTCTGTGGCAGCTAAGCACACACAGGACAGAGCACACCTGAAGTACCCATTACTTCACAGCCAGCAGGCCTATTCTTAAAGAGCATTTTTTTTTGTAGTTTCTGGGAGGTTCACTCAGTCTCTCCTAGTATCAGCAACTAATGGGCTTACCATCAGACATCTTCCAACATGCCTTAGCCTACTCTGAGAGCGCTCTTTCAGGAAGCTTTCCAGTGACCTTCTCATAGCCCCTTCTCTGCATTCTCTTTCAGTGTCTGAAGGAATAAGGCTCCTCCAATTCTGATTCAGCTGAACTAATAAAACCTGACAATGGCCCAGAGCAGTGTACGAATTTGTTGTATTTATTCAACAATTGTTATGCACAAAGATAGGTTTACCACAGATAAATTTTATTTATTTTTTTGGTAGTACTGGGGATTGAACCCAGGGCTATTGACCTAGGACCCCAGTTTTTTTGTTTTTCTTTGGTGGGGGGAGTTGAGACAGTGTTGTGAGATGTAATTCAGGCTAGTGTGAATTTACTACATAGCCCATGCTGATCTGAAATTTGCAGCAACCCTTCTGCCTCAACCTACCAAATGCTGGGATTAGAGGGATGAGCTACCATGCACAACTCTCTCTCTCTGTCTGTCTCTGTCTCTCTGTCTCTGTCTCTGTCTCTGTTTTCAGACAGTCTCACTAAGTTTCTCAGGCGGGCCTCATATTTGTGATCCTCCCAAGTGGCTGGGATCCCCAACAAGCTGGGGTTTTCTTTGTGACTTGTTTGCACGGAGCCTCCCCCTCAGTTTTCAGTTCTTTCTGCTAATACCATCCCCCCCACACCTTCACCTGTCATCTCCTTCCTGGGACCTTGGCAGATGCTATATGGTCCCAGTAGAAGACACTCTGGATCAACAGAACCATGTCATCAAAACGTATGAACCCACTTTTGAGTGCAACATGCCACTAGGTGCTCTGTGGCTCTGGGAGCTGAATTGCTCCTGCTGCAGAAGAGCAGAGGAAGGACCCAGTCTCACAACAGGAGCTGGGGCACAGGCTCTGCACAGCCAGGACTTGGGGGTGGGGCAGAGGTACAGCCGCATCTGCAAGCTTTCAAAGCTATTTGGTCTATCTCAATTCTTGAAGCAGCAGCTTCTTCTTCTTAGACCCCAGTCTGAGATACATGGTCCGACATCCAGTGGGGAAGAGAAAAGAACCCGGGGCCTGGCTTTCCTGTGGCCTGACTGCAGGGGCAGCTTTCGGCAGGGCAGACTGCAGCCAGCAGGAGCTCCAGCTTGTCTTAGTGTCCTTGTGGGGCGCCCCTGCCCACCTCACCTGCAGTTCCTTGCCAACTTTTCCTTCTTTTTTTTTTTGTCTTTTTGAGACAGGGTCTTGCTATGCAGTTGAGGCTGACCTTGAGCTCACTTTTGTAGCCCAGGCTGGTCTCGAACTCGCACCAATCCTCCTGCCTCAGCCTCCCAAGTGCTGGGACTACAGGTGTGAGCCACCACGCCCGGCTAGCTTTTCCTTCTTCATTCCACAGATGCCACAACCCAGGCGCTTGGGTCTCCGGCGTGATCCCCTTTTGCTCCCTGCCTCTCTGTTCTCCTTTCCTGGGATGACGAAACTTTGACCTTTCAGGAGAAACAATTTTCACTGATCCCTATGCAGCAGGAGTGGTGCCCTAGGCACTTCCTGGCCACAAGGCATGAAACGATGTCATTAGCACTTCTTTCTCAACAAATGAGAAAATGGAGAGTTGGGGATGTTAAGGACTCTGTCCCACATTACGCCACCAGGTACAGAAATGGATGCTCTCACACGAGAACCTGTGCTCATAACTTCTGTTTTTGTTTTCCTTTGACGCACATTTTTATTTTAAAGATCTTTTATGTATAACAAATTTTAAATTGGCAAAAGTGATGGGGAGCAGTGTTGATGCGAGCACGGGCTTCAGGTGTCACTGCACACCCCCCCCCCACCCACCCAGAGAGCACACGGGCACTGCAGCCCCATGGGCGCACAGCCCCCCTGCCACCTACAGACAGAAGGAGACCCCTTGGAGCTCAGGAGAACAAAGCAGCGTTGCCAGGGGACAGAGTGGCCTGGCTTGGCTAAACATGAATATTCAAGACCATGAGTCACAACTCCCTGAATTAGGGGGGTCTTCTCTATTTGTATTTAGCATTGCAGGGTTGTGAGACAACTTGCCACGATTAATTAATCCTTGGTGCTGCTGAGGCAGAAGGTGAAATAATTTGTGCACAGTCATGGAGTTGGTCATTCTCAGGCTCTGAGTCAGTACTAGGCCACTTCGTTGTCCAGAGATGGAGAGAAGATGAGGCTTGACACTTCCTTTTGTGCCTGGGAGCCCAGGGATCTATCACCCCGTGCTGGAAACTTTCTAACAGAAGGGCAGGTGGCTGCCAGCTGTCCTTCACCCACACCCTGATGACATCATCCTCAGCCTCTCTACTTCACCGAGATTCCATGCACTGCGATCTCCCCCTGCACCCTCTCCTGGCAGGACCTAGCCCCCAACCAGAGCAGGAGCAAGCATGGGCACCCTCCCGGGGGACTGCTTCCTGGGTGGAGGAGGCACAGTCTGCTTAGTACAGTGCACCTGGTGGCGTGTGGTTGTTTTACTCTCACCTCCTCTAGCGAATTACACAGCAAGGAGCAGAAATGAACCATCTCACGCTGGAGTGTGAAATCTTAACCCAGGCTATTGACAATAATTCCTCAATTATCTATTGGGGGGCTCCTACTATGTGAATTACCGGTATCTCATACTGACTATGTAAAGGCTCAAAGCAAACACAAAGGAATCACTTTTTATTAATGCAGACCACCTTTGCGCAAGGAGCCCTCCCGCGGTGTGAGCGCTGGTGCACGCTTTCTAATCCAGCACACTTGAAGCCTCAGGTAGGAGGCTTCCAAGTCCAAGCTCAGCCTGTGAAACTCAG
Organism: Myocastor coypus; assembly: GCA_004027025.1. NCBI lineage: Eukaryota > Metazoa > Chordata > Mammalia > Rodentia > Myocastoridae > Myocastor > Myocastor coypus. Next base: position 8,386 of record PVJA010051771.1, read on the forward strand.
AGAGACACTGTCTTAAAAAACAACAGGAAAGAAACCTAACGGTCAGTAGCTTAGGACAAAAAAGTGTCACTTCTCACTGTATGTTGCAGGGAGGCTGCTGGGGGTGGTGGGGCTGGTCTTCCACCTGGGTCTTCCCACACTAGGACTTGGATGGAAGCCTCGACTTGTCTCTTGGTGCTAGCCCAGCAAGAGTGGGGCACTGGGGGGAGCTCTGAGGGCCTCGTACAGCGCCTGCTGAGACTGGGACATGCACGGAGCACACCCATCTGCTAAAGCAGGCTGCATGGTTGAGCCTACGTGGGGTCAGGTGGGGATAAGTTCTGCTGCCCTGGGTGGGGACATGGAACTCTGTTCCAGGGAAGAGGAGGGACAGCAGTGACTGGAGATTGTGATACAGACCACCATGTGCACTTTCAAATTAATTACATACTTCCCAGCCTTCACAGATTACATCAGATGAGGTCAGTGTTTTAGGATGATGGGTCATTTTTGTTAACACCAGGATCACCCTAGGCTATAATTCAACTTTCCCTCAGGAATACTGAGATGTAGAAGGCCATTTGCCAATACATAATCGACTCCAGACTGACTGAAATTCCTTATGGATGCTCTCGAGAGTAGTGGGCTTTTGTTGTTGTTGTTGTTTTTGTGACCCCCTTTGCTATTAATGATCACTTCTAATTCTTTTTGGTGTGTTAATCTCTCATCATTTCTCCTCCATTCTACACACTAAGGAAAGAAAACTAGCATTTTAGACCTGTGCCTCAACTCAGAGTGAAGCCATGAAGCAGGATATGTTGGTGGCTTTACTGCACAGACATCGTGACAAATGTTTGGGTCTGGGTGCTTCATAGGCTTATGAGATTCCTTCCTGTGTTTGTTTCTTCTTGTGTATTTTTCCTGGCTGGCTGACAGCGTCAGATAAATGAAGTTAGGAAAGAAGACTGGGTTTTGGACCAAGTCTGAAGGGAGCATTTCTGCCTTGCTCTTTTCCATATTTAACAGGATACTTTTTCTCAAGTTATTTCACTAAGCATTAATTCTACCTGCCATTTCTCATTCAATTCTATTTGTTTTAATTGCAATAAACATTTAAATTGAGCTGTTTTTTGCTGGGCCCCTGTGCAGGGACATCATTAGGCACAGGTGACATCGCTAACGGGATGAAAAGAGCCCTGTCTCAGGAAGTAGAACTCCAGATGGGCAGGCTATGACACAGTGCCCACCTGGGCTGCGGGGGCCTCATGCAAAAGCTTGGACCGTAGTGGACTTCAAGAGAGGCCTCAGACTCCCCAGAGAAAGTGTGTGATGCTCTTTGCCGACATTCCTCTGAGCACTGTGGTGCAGTCTGGTGTTCATCCTTTCAAAATAAAAACCAATGACAAAGCTGAGGTAGAAAGACCACGAGTTCAAGTCTAGTCTGCAGAACTTGCAGACTAAGAACTGTCGCAAAATACTAAATAAAAAGGAATGGGCAGCTTGGTGTAAAGGCCCTCAGCTAAATCCTCAGCAATACAAAAAACAAAACCAAAATATCTTGCAAAACATCATGCTCTGAAGTCAAGGCAGATGAAACTCAACTGTCTCCAACTTACTCAACAACTATTTCTTGGCTAGGTAGCTAGCTAGGAAACTCCCAGATATGCTCTGTTCTCCTCTGAAAGCCTAATGTTACATGGGGAACCACTGAGTGGTGAATCCCACTTGTCAGTGTTTACATGGCTTCTTACCTTTTAAATCCCAGAAGACACATTTGTTCTTCCAAGGATAAAAGTGTCTACGCTCACAAGACGTCACGGCAGGCTGGTGTGAACAATCCGACGTGCCCTTCCCGACTTACACAGGAAAGTATGCACTGGAGGAAGAGGAGGCTGAGGGAGCTTCAGCTAAAAGCCACATTCAGGCTTTCTGATTCGGAGACAGGTGGCTTTTCCCCTAATAAATCTGTTGTTTACTATGTTACATTGTTATTTTGTAAATAACTGCCAACTCAGTCACTCAGGAAAACAGATGTTAAAAATACATAGATAATTTAATGCACAGACAGCCAAATAAGAGATGTGTTTTGCCCTTACTCCAAACCTTTTCATTGCTACTTTTCATGATAAGGCAAGCGAATAGAATATTGTGTTTAGGTTGACACCCATTCTGTATACTCAGAATAAGAATGTGGTGAGTTATGTTGGGCATGATGACTGCTAATACTTTTGGAATACTACCATGCTGATCCAGGGAATATATCCTTAATAGAACCCCATAGTTAGAAAAAAACATAAGTGTGTAAAATAAGTGTGATCCAGTGTCAGGGAACACACCTAGTATCTCAGCATTCTGGGAAGCTGAAGTGGAAAGATCACACATTCAACCCAGGAAGGACAATTTTCTCAAAATAGAAATTCACAAAAGGGGGCTGGCGAGATAGCTCCATGGAATAAGCACTTGTCTGGCAAGCACAGGGTCCTGAGTTCAATCATCAGCAGAGAAAAAAAAAGAAATTCACAAATGGGCTGGGGATATAGCTCACTGTAAGGAGCCTGGGCTCAATCCCCAGTGCTGCAAAAAATAAAAAAGTATGTGAAACAGTTCTTTTTGGGGAAAGTATGCCTGTGAAATAAGATTAAATAACGTGAAGATTAATAACTTCAAGAAAACTTTGAAGATGCTGGCTTTTTTTTTTTTTTTTAACAAAATTACATTAGAAATATTCATTCTACTGAAAAAACATGACATGGAACTCATTTTTTATGTAAGAAAAAATTGCTTTGTAAGACGTCAGCATCTTCTCAGTGGACGCAGCCCAGCAAGTATGATTTTCTAAGTAGAAATCATGGGGCTAGAGAGCACTAAAATTTGCTATTATTTTTGAAAATTCACTTGACCTGAAGTTGTTGCTTTTCCGACCCTGAGGATGAATGTAGAAGATGCACTCATATCTGAAATAATAATGGCATGGCAGAAATTTTCTTAATGTAAGATGTTGATGGCTACTTTTCTGTAAATTCTGAGCTTATTTGTTACTATTTGTTAGCAGGAAAACCTAGGCTCATGTTGCAAGAAAATAGCTCTAAATTATATGATGCAGACTGCTAAGTGCCTGCCTCATCACCATTATCTTCTTTATTCATAATAAGATCCCAAGTTTGTCTGCAGGGGCAATGTGTCCAAATTTAGGTGACATTTTTCAGCTTTCCTGGCTAAAAATGACTAAATCTGATGTAATAAAATGATTGCGCAAAGCTGTTGGGTGATTACATGAAAGAGTGTGGGTGCCACTTGCCATGCACCGTGGCTGGAGCTTCAGCAGCCATCTTGGGCCATGAGGTGCTCTTATAGATGGAGTGCACCGAGGTAAAGTAGGGGCAGAAAAGAAACCTGGCTCCCTAGTAACTACTACTCCAGCGCTCACAACCTGACTCTTGATTTCCTATATGTGGGAAAAGAAAACCTTTGCCAATGGGCACTATTTTGATTTTTAGTTTTGTATATTCCTAATTACATCTCCTAACCAAAACTGGTGTTTTTCTTTCCCTCAGTGGACTACCACCCTAGGTTGAAAATGTTAGAAAAACATAACCTTTTAAGGCAAACCAGAAGAGTTTGATTTATATTTGGAAGGGGACAAACAACAACCCATGGTCCATGAGACACTGGAAGAAATGAAGACCTACACAAATAAATGTGCAATTACAACCTGGGGTGAGCACAGGAAAGGCCGCAAGGCCAGCAGGGACGTGGAGTTAGTGCAGGAAACACGCAGCTGCAAGCTACATTTTGCTGATCCTGAAGGCAGTTCAAAGTTTCTCGATCAATTAAAGAAGGTAAGGAATTTCTCATTAGTCATGGAAATGAAAACCGAAATGAATTCCTCTTCTGTAATTTCACAGGATTCAAGTGGATTTTATTACAGTAGAAGTTGTTCAGTAATAATAACAAAAGCTTAGAATCATTCAGAAGGCAACATACCAATACTCTACCTAAACTTAAAAAAAAATTAAAATTGATGGCCCAAATCATGGATATTACATTTCATAACCAAAGAAAGAACTTCAACATTTTTACAAATTATTGCAACAATATCACTAGTTTTAAAACATTGCTATTACGTTTCCCTAATTGCAATTTTTAAAAAGCAGAACACAAAGACAAGAACAAAACAAACTCCTGAACAGAAATATTGTCATGTGTTTATTTGTAAGAAAAACCTGTCTCTTTTTATTTGCAGACATTTTATCTTTTTCCTTCTTTACTCTTCCAAATATGAC
>PVJA010051772.1:0-12683 GCA_004027025.1 Myocastor coypus
GAAGGGAAGGGAAGGGAGGGAAGGGAAGGGAGGGAAGGGAAGGGAAGGGGAGAGGGAAGAACAGGAAGTAACTTCTTAAGAGCAGGTGTGCCACCAAGCAAATATAGTTGCTTCAAATAAGTAAAGGTCCCCAGGAGTCCAGAGGAGGAACCTAGGAGTCCTCCGGGCCACCACCACGAGTGCAGAGGGTCACTTCTAGGTCTCTCCCAGTCATGCTTGAGGCTTCTAATTTTTCTATGGCTCTAGAAATCAGATGACCAAGTAAACAGGTTTGTTGATGCCTTGTGTAAATTACGAGCCCTCAAAGTTAGAATGAGGCCTGGAGGAGACCATCTGTCTATTGGACTTGTGCTTTGACCTTTTGCATGAATACAATAAAAAAAACAAAAAAAACTGTTCTAGATTTTATATTCTATATACAGTTCCACAAAGTCTTTTTCTTTTTTCTTGTTTCAGACTTGCCAGTATATTTAAATTCCTCCACATCTGAATCATTCTTTCTACATGCACTCCTACAATGACAAATCAATTTCAACCTGAGGAGAAAAATCGGCTGGTATTTTCATACCAATTTAAAAAGCACCGTCCTTCATGCTCTCATTTTCTGAGTTTCATTTTTTTTTTTTTTCAAACTCAGGTTGTCAGAATAACTCAGCATCAAAAGTTTATGAGTGAAATTCAACTCAGTCTTTCATTTATTCACCCCTTTGTCTCATGGATTTATTTTCACTCATACGGTAAAATATTTACCGAATATTCACCATGGTCAAGGACTCCCACAGAGCCAGGAATGAAACAGTGGAAAACTTAGACTTGATCTTTAACTCTTTCAGTCAAAATCTTGAGTGGGGAAGACAAGCACTAAGAAAATAACTACAAAGTGATAGCTACTGAGAAGGAAAACAGAACGGCCCAGAAGCCTAGCGGGCTGTGGAAGGCAGTAAGGAAGCGACTAAGGAGGGGGCAACACCGCCTGTGCTGGGGCTCTAATGGTGGAGTCCTCAGTCTGAAAGACACGGCCACAAACCAACGTGGCTTGAAAATGGCGGTGAAAGTAAAGGTCATAGGGGCAAGGTCACACGAGGCTCTAAGGTCAGAGCAAAGACGCCGGGCTTTATATTCAGCACTGTTTGAAAAATTTAGTTTTGAATACCGTTGGTTCTCATATTCCTAGAGACTTACTGTTATATACAGTTCCAGAGCAATGCATAGATTCCCACACAAGATCAATGCTATAATCGAAAGCTGAAGGTTTAATCCATTTAACCCCAAAAAGCATGAGTTGTAATAACAATGAAAACAAAATAATGTTTTCCTTGGGGAAATGCGATATTTGAATCTTCACACTTGAGTCAACTGTTGATTAATAAATGTGATTTTAGCAGTAATTTCTGTTTTCTTACAATAGTACTTACTTTATAACTTAATAAAACATTGTGGCAGCAAGTAAGGAATAAAACTGTCAAACTTAACTAATTTGTCATTAAAAAAACATCGATAACAAAAAGATTGCACTCAAAATAAAATTCTTAAAAATCAGTATAATTATGACATTTATTTAACATGTAAGATGGGAAAATGTGAGGTGACAATAACTACATAAATATTCAGTATAAAAACGTACTTTGAAACCCTGGAAAAGAAGAGTTCAAGGTGTTATTGTTGCCAAGTTATTTCTAATTAAGTGTTCAAATGATTCACTGCAGTAAAGATTTTAAAAAATTTTTTTATCTTATTACGTTCCCACTGTGGTAAAGATATTAAATATTCACTAATGATGCTTTTAGATATTGTGACATCCGTGACATACCCAAGCACAGTGACTCATCTGTACCTTAGGTCATGGGGTTCCTGTTAAGCATGGGCACAAGTGTCAAAACTGTAAGAATGATCTTGTGGAAAAGGCAGAGAGGGTCTCATGACACTTGGGCAGATTTCTCATCATTAAATACACTGTGAAAGCAAGGGTCAAAGAGGTTACAATGTCTCTTCAAAATGTAAAGATCTGTCATGATATGTGGACGTTAGCTGTATTTTTCCCCAACTACTGACACATAGTTCATGTTTCATGACACAGAGCTCAATTCTTCATCAAGGGGTGGTGCGATTCGTGAAAAATGAGGCTGGCTACTGGCCGACCAAGCACACAGAGTTGGGGAGCACAGGCTCAGTGTGCATTTCTTTGAGTTTGGATTTCACATTTTTCTCTTTGCAGGGTACGCAGGGAAGTATCACTCTTCTGTCATCCCACCACCTCCCCCTTAGGGTGCCTTTCTATGTGCTCGGTGGGTGTTAAACGAAGTGTTGAGGCCAAGTGTTCCTTCCTTCTACGTCTCTTCATGTCTCCATCTCTCTGGCTAGGGTAGCGCCTTTTCTGCTACTTCTTCGAGAGCTAAATTTGTAAGTACTTTTGTTCCATGGAATTGTACTCTAGATGGGATGTTAAGGAACAGCTTTTACTTCTGGCAGATTATCTAAAAAGGCAGTAGTCTTTTTATATCAGCACAACTAAGTCATTTCCTCAGAGTGAATATGCTAAGGAGTTTTTGACTCTTTTTCCTTCCCATTTTGGTCCAAAGGTTGGATTAGAAACTCAGTACTTTTGGAGCCAACGTGTGAGGAGTAAGAACAAAATATATCTCCTGGCCTCATGTGGGTGTTTGCCAGTTTACTAACTTATTATGTGTCTCCTGAATAGACTATAAACTCCAAGGGAACTTTCTGGTTCACCAAATCCCAGCATGGTGACTAGTGCATAAGGAGCACTCAAGCAGTATTTACAAATTGAAGGTGAAGGCCACAGAACTGGATTTGACAGAATGATGTTACACAAGTCATTAGATTTCTCTGTTCTTGGGCTGGTGAGATGGCTCAGTGGTCCACAGCACTTGCTTAGACAAGCTCAGGCAACTGCAGGGACCATAGTTTGATCCCTGGCACCGCATGCTGTGCCAACCCCACCCCCAGGGCAGGCTGAGACACTGCATGTGCATGCTATCTTATGCTGAACTATCCTATGTATGTGTGAGGAAGTATTGTAACACTTACAGATACCATTAATAGAAATGTGTCATCTTTACTGAAATGTGTCATTTGAAAATCAACTTGATAGTGATATTTTGAATTTTTTCCTAGGGTCTCTGAGTGTTGCATATGCCAAATATTTTCTAGATATTGTGGTGGTTTTATATTTGTAATGTCATAATTCTATAAATTTTATTATGACTTTTATCTTGGAAACAGTTAAAAGTAGAATTTTTTACTGCTTTCATAATTGTAAATTCGATTTAATAATTTTTTACATACTGATTGCTACTGAAATACCCTAGAAGCATAAAATAAATAATGTTTTTATTTATTTATAAATAACTAGAATAGAAATTAGTTCCAAATTACATTGATTAATTAGCATTGGAATCTAGTGTGTAAATGTGAAGTTTTTCTTCAGAAAATAAAATATAGTGATGTTCTAAGCTTCGATGTTCCAAAGTGCTAAGGTGGCAGAAAGCTTGACAAGCGCGAGGGAGATAGCTCAGCGGACTAAGCACCTGCTTAGGCAACTGCAGGGCCTGGGATCTGATCCCTGGCACCACATGCTGCACAAGCCCCACCCCCAGGCATGCTGAGCCAGCCACCAAGTCCCAGCATGGTGGTGCATGCCAGTAATCCCAACACTGGGGAAGCTGAGAACAGGAGGATCACTACAAGTCTGAGGTGTGTAGTGAAACTCTGTACCAAACACACAAATTAAAAAAAATAAATAAATAAAATGAAATAAATAGGGGCCCGGTGGGATGGTTCAGCGGTCTAAAGCGCCTGTTTGGGAAAGCTTGGGCGGCTTCAGGGACCGCGGTTCGATCCCCGGCACCACATGCTGTGCCAGCCCTGCCCTCGGGGTGGGCTGGGTCAGTCATGGAAATGAGTGAATGGACAAACAAAGGTTCTGTAACAAGAAAAAATAAATAAATAAAAACTAACTAACTAACTAACTAAATAAATAAATAAATAAATAGAAGAACTTGACAGGTCCCATATAAAGAAATGAGGTCAAAGTTTCTGGGACACAGAGAGTTGAGGGATGACGGGAAGATATTCAGAGGCTATTCATATGTTTAAGCAGCTTACTGACGCTCTGTGATCACTGATCTCCACACAGGACTTGGGCAGCTGTGAGAATGATGGATCATGAATTGCCAAGGATGGAGGAAGATGTGGACCAGTGGCTTGGACTAGAGTTGGGACAGTAGATTTGTGTGTGTGTGTGTGTGTGTGTGTGTGTGTGTGTGTGTGTGGGACTGGGGATTGAACTCAGGTCCTTGCATTTGCCAAGCAAGTCCTTATTCTACTGAGCTCTCTCCCCAGCCTGGGACAGCAGATTCTGAATAGAATAGCATAGAATAGCAGAGGATGCAGTAAAAATGCCCCCCGCCAAGTGGATGAAAGAGAACTGAGGAACAGGTCCAGATCCCCGGTGGGGGAGCTGGTTGTGCTACTTACTGGGTCAGGTGACCACTGAGAGGAGGGAGCTACGTCCTGGAGGACGGTGTGAGGAAGCGTGAAACCAGACATGGACTCGTCAAGTTTAACTTTGGTGTTTTGAAATACCAAAACTGGAGAAGTTGGGTACACAGCGGCTGTGGCAGCATGCCCTCCAGGGAACGTCCACTCAGCACCTCCTTTCTGACATCTCACAACACTGCACTGACCAATTTCTAATCCAAAACAGATAAAAGAAAAATCCAAAGTGCGGGACTCTGAAGGTGGATGCAAGGCCAAGATCCAGGCTGGACTACAGATTCCGAGGCATCAGGGTTTTACATCCCTGTGTGAGAAATGGCAATTAGCATAAACCTTTGGTCGCAGCCATGCTGGAATGGAAATGAGGAGCTGCTGGTATTTGATTCTGAAATTTTCATCATGAATTACTTTGCAAACAAAATCTTCTCAAGACAACTATTCGTAAGTAATTTATGCACATGTATAAAAGATAAGTTATAAAATATGTGTTCATTTCTCACCGAATGAAGAATTAATGAAGCATCAAAGTTTTGCCTTAAGATATGTATCCTCGCATTTAAAAAACCGACATGAGGACTCTTAAGAAATCATTTGTCTTTAATTATATACTCCAGAATCTTGGTTTAAAAGTGTGACTGCAGATTTTCTGAGTATGGAGAATTACAGGTAACTTCTAGACCAGTGTTCAACATGCAGTCTCATCATCTTCGTGCACAATGCACTCCTCAAGCCATTTGGTGGGGTTGAGGAAAATAATTAATCGCAGAGAAATGGAGCCCAGGGACTGAGCGTGGCGGGTCACTGCCGGAGCATGTTCATTCAGAGGGGACGTCCAGGAGGAGCAGGGAGGACCGGTACCTCCCATAGCTCTGTGGACCAGCGCGAGGTGTCAGACACTGAGGATGGCAAGATGGGCTTCCCAAGGGTGAGAACGAAGCAGCCTGATGTGGGCGGGAAGACCTGAGCAGCAGAAGGAAGCTGGGGCCACTGCGGAGCATCCTAGTAGGAAGGGCAGCCCTGATGTGTGTGAGTGGGATGAGGCCTCTGAGCAGCAGTGACACGGGCTGGTGGCAGTAAGTACCCATCACCAGATCGTGGGTTTTAAATACCACTCTCAGAGCCCAACTAGAGACATACAAGGTGAGCTCACAATTTGGTACCATACAAGCCAAGCCAAGCCAAGCCAGCAAGAAGATGCTCAAAGACTGAAAAAGAATGATGAACAGTGACATATGTCAAAAAGTCACAGCGGCCAACTTCAACAAGATCCCACTGGTCAAATATGGGAACACAGCGCATCAGATAACTAAATCGCGAAATCATAACAATAAAATGAACTAACAGATGTATAAGCAGAAAGCTTAAGAAGGAATGAAATAGGGACATAAATACCAAGCATCCCCTCACAAAACATTTAGTGATAAAAATGGAAAATGATGTGAAATATTACAGTGCTAGACACCTGCTAGTTGTGAGATCAGAGACATCATCTCTGCCCCAGAAGGATCCGAAATCAGTCTACCTGGCTTAAAGTGGACACAGTCTGCTTCTGTGACTGTCCTGCCCAAACCTGAATCTGACAATGGGGCAGCGTCAGCCAAACTCAAACTGACAGTTGGTGCTCTAAGACACAGCTGGCCTTCCACATTCAGGAAGTCAAGGGAAGACTGGAGGAATATATCAGATATAAGGAATAATAATAAAACATGACCACTAAATATGATTTGGGGCTGGGTCATTATTGGGGCAACTGGCAAAGTTTGGGTAGAATTTGACAATTAGATGATACTAACATAGCAGTGTTAATGCTTTGAATGTGATGGTCATATTGCTAAACAGAAGATCTTTTTGTAAGAAATGCGCATTTAATACTTTGAAGTGAGGGCAAGTTACTCTCAAGTGGTTTAGGAAAACAGATTATACTGCACTTGCAAAATTTCAGAAACCATGACATAAAGAGGGAACTGATTTATCACAGAATCCCAATGCTCGCATCACAACACTGTCAACCCCTGGCTTGGAACCCACCTCAAGTATAAAGCGAAGCCAACATACTGATTTTCAAAACTTCCACTTAAGGAAGGCAACTTCCCTGATAGCTATGTTTTATAATCTCTAGCATTGTAGAGCTGCAAGAACACTAATAACTTATACATAATTCAATAATAAGGCCATGGCTTCCAAAGTCAGTCTTACCACAATTAACACGTGAGTTCATGACGTTTCACTTGGGCTTTTGCAGGAAACTTTCTTGTCGTGCCAGCTGATGATCTGTTTGAACAATAGAGCTTCAAACTCAGTGGGAACAACATCTTACTTGCGCGTGGCCCCTAAATGCCACGACACTAGAGCCTATGAAATCCTTCACCAGAACAATGATGATGATGGTGACGATTCGATTTCACAGAAATGTGAGGGGGTTTAGCATAATCTTTTCTGTACTTAAGCAATGGCTGCTTATTCCCTTTTGATGTATGCCTTTAGAGAATGCCCACAATTACCAAAGTATCACTGCAACCTTCAATATATTCTTTAAAAGGGAAAAGTTGATGTTAAAGGACTTTGTATGCCTACACACATTTTTAAAATCCATTTGCATTTCTGCCAGCCTCTTAGATGTCTCTGAAGTGTAAGGCAAGAGCCAAGCAGCGATGCCAAAGCCACAAGGCTGGCTTCCGGCTCCTCTCTAACCCGGGCAGACCACACAGGGAATTCCTCCCTCTTAAGACTCACACAGAAGCTGTGATCCAGAAGCTCAAAAGTCCATCCCAGAGATAAGATAAAACTCAGTCCCTCAACTGCACTAAGGCACATTCAGCTTCAAGATACATGCTATTTATCCAGCATCTTAAGAATACATAGTGTACCATTTTGCTGTTAGAGGCATGCTATACCAATGTCAATGATACAACTTAAAATTAAAAATTAACTTCCATACTTTCCTGATATTTGAAGATTCCAACCTACTTCCAAGAATATGATTTATTGTTTTTACAGGGCAGGGAATAATTATTAAAAAACAAAGCAAAAGAGACCCTTTCATACGTAAAGCATAATACTTCATAGAGAAAAATTGCCTCTGAAGTCACACAGTGATTTAGTATAATTAATATTGGCCTCTCAAATGCTAAGTTACTGGCTTTTAAGATGCTGAATTATCCTCCCCTTTATGTAACCACCTGCTAGTCATGAGATAGCTGAGGCATTCTCTGTCCGTCAGCGCTCTGAAGGTGAGCCAATTCTGCCACAGACAGGATGAAGGGGGCACATTACCATGGGGAACTAAGCGGCGCTGGCACCTCTGCACCGGCTCTAGAAGCCTGTCAGCCCAAGCAGCTGTAAGTGACAGGCCTGCGCAGAGAAGCCTGGTGTGGCCCACGGGTCCAACCTGTCTTCAGTGCATTTGTTCAAAATGAGTTCTGACTCCATAAAAGAGTTCTCTTCATGCCGAGGAAGGTGTGTCAGTTGAGAAGATGAAGCATAAATAACTTCTTAAATATTAAATATTAAAAATAGTCTTGGAGGTATCATGTATCAGTTCATGTCTTATGGGAAGCAGATGCGAAGACACAATTAGGCATAGGAGATTCCTGGGTGGACACTTCTGATAGAAAAGGACAGAGAGGCTGAGGAAGTCTGAGACCACCGTGAAGGCCTGGCACCCAGGACAGGAAGGAGAGACAGCTGAGAAGGAGCAGTCTCTGAGACATGCAGCCCTGAGAGTGACCCAAAGAAGATGGCCCATCAGAAGATTCTGTGAGGGGAGAACTGGCTTGGCCCAAGCATTGCCCTGTTTAGGTTTATATCCAGGTCTCCCCTCAAGCCTCATATAGTCATAAACAGGACCTCAGGGCTGAGGTGACTGGAGAACAGGGTCTTAGAGCTGACTTCCTGTAGGATGTGGTTTCTGGTCTGAAGAAGCAGCTCACTGTGGGTTTGACCCAGAAGGGAGTATGTCTCCTCTGGCTGCTCCTCAGGCTTCCTGCTTCCTATCCACCAGGCTGTGAGCAGCTCTCCTCTGCCGTGTCCCTCTGGGCCATGCTCTGCCTTGCGGCCAGCTGACTATGGACAGAGATGTGAGCCCAAATCCCTCTCCTTTTTTAAACTGTGGATGTCAGCCATTGTGTCAGGAAATAAAAGTGACAAGGACAACCACCATGCTCACTGGCTTGGAGCAACTGTGACCTCGTGGAAGTGCCTGCCAGATCAGACCACATGGCCAGGTACACTGTTGGCCGGCTCCTCCAGCTGCAGGGTCCTTCCTGAGAGGAGATCTGAACGGTGTCTCCCATCAATGCCTTCAACATAGAAATAACTATCAAAACAGCACATGCCTGCCACACTTGTCTTTTGTATCAGTCTATGACTACTTGAGAGCCTCTCAAACTCAGGCCCAGCACACGCAGCCCTTCATGATCGGGAGCCTGACTGGCTGGCCAAGTCCCTCTCCTACTCTTCTTCTCCACACATGCCTGCCTCTACCCAGGCCACAGTCAGCACCTCAAGTTCTGCGGAGGAAGGAGCAATGGCAGAGGTACGCACAGGTCTACGAGGAGTTTTATCATTGACTTTCTCCAACACCAAGAGTATTTGCAGCAAAAACTTGCACAGTTGTCTCATGGGGCAAAAAACTTGGAATAAACTTTTCACCTGGATCTTCCTGGCAAATTTCTGTTCATCCGTTGATACCCCCACTGGCTTCTGAAGTCTATGTATGCTGTTCTTACCCATCCAGCAGGGTTAATAACTTGCTCATCTAGGCTGCAATGGTGCACAGTATTAGGTGCTCTGGGCCCCTGGATGCACCACCCTGGGAATTCTCTTTATAGTTCTGCTTCCTTACAGCTTTATACCTCTTGGTCATGACTTCTCAACCTTTGTAAGCCACATAAACATTATGCCAGAATACCTGTCACAGCAAGATAAAGAAGACAGAAGGGAGCAATGTGAATGATCAGGACTGGAATGCAATCTCTTAAAGCTGCTTTAAAAGAGCATAAATTTCATACATGATGGAGTACTATACAGCCATTTAGCTTGAGATATTTGTAGCTAAAAGGATGCCCCCTGAGACCGTCCTCTTACATGAAGTAAGTCGAACACACTGGTTTAAATACTACATGATTTCTGCAGCATGAGAAACTGAAAGTATAAATACAGACCAACAGGTGTAACAGATACTGAGAAGTGGGAAGAAATTGTTCAAGTGGGGAGGGGGAAGGAAAATACAAGAAAAATAGAGAACAGAGGGGAAAAATGGAAACAAAGCTTTTATAAACAAGGAGAAAAGCGGTTGAAAGGAGGGCATGGAGTAGGAAGAAAAAAGAATCCAAACAGATCACATACAGGTACAAATCCCCTAAGATAAATGTCATCATTGTGTATATCTAAAATGTACCCATACAGCTTTAGAAAGAGAATACATTTCCCATGAACCTTTATATGCCCTTTGCATTTCTTAAATGCTACTTGTACTCTGACTTGAGAAATAAATTACGTGTCTACTTTGGTTTGATTTTTCCTCCTAGATGGACAGCAACTTGAAGGTTTAAATCTCTGCAGTGTTTCAAGCATAGCTGGCATTTACGATTCTGATCAAATCAAATTTCTTTTTGGACATAGCTATGGATAAGTGGTGCTAAATTACTGGGACAATTATTCTGAGGAGAGATGACTGAGGCAAGGCTCTGGTCTTGAATTACCTACATCATTATTTTAATTCTCCTTGAAGAGTTTTGAAGATGTAGACAAAATATATTTACTGACCGTCAGCATTTCTGCTACAGCAAGACCTTTGCCTAAATGAAAAGCTATTCACCCTACTGCAGAGCAAGTGTGACGTTGCATCCATCTTGATCTCAAACCACATTCCAACATGCAGCAAATCTCTGGATAAAAGAAAACACTGGGCCGTATTTCTTCCAGTTGAGTTTGTTTCCACCTCTGGATATCAGTAGGTGTAGGAAATACATTTCTGCATGCTCAGGTGAGAGGTGAGGCATCTGTGCCTTTTCTCACCCCACAATCAGCACAGGTGTAGTACAGCGCTATGAGACTTCCACGGCACAATTATAATTTTGAGAGCTTTTCCTATTATTGTGAAATGAAGGCTTCACCTCTAGATAAGAACATAATTAACACTACATTAGAATTAGTTCCAATGTGCTCTAAACCAAAATACTAGATTACAAAGTCCTTGAAGCTTGTATTTGACACTTAGCAGAGGACAACAAGAGTCTATCATGAGACTTGTTTAAAAAAAAAAAAAGAGCTACAAGAGAAAATTTAATAACCACAGAAAGCCAACTCTCAACTCTCAAGAGAACAATGAATGCTCAAGGTAGCCTAAGACACAGACTACCAGTATGAATTATTCTTTCTAGGATTTTGTTCTTCAATGAAAGCTGAATGATCACTGGTTGAGATGGATGCATAATTAAGGAGATGGGACTAATTTTCTGTTTAATACAAAAAGAATTTTGCTTCTGACATTGAGGCCTATACAGAAAAACCAACTAAGCTGCTCCTGAAGCATGGTAGCCGAGAAGGGAGCTGCTCTGGAGCTCGGGACACAACCCATCAGTTACTGTCTCAGTTACTCTTCTCTCATTGCTGGAACCTAACATCCAAAATGAAGGAAGGAAAGGTTTATTTAGCTTACAGTTACTGGAGGTTTCAGTCCATACTCAACTGGATCCAAGGCAGAGAGGCCCATGGCAGAGAGCAGCAGTTCATGGCAGTGGAACAGCAACAATGGTAACAGGCCAACAATGGCAACAGAGAGAATCTGTCTCTCTGTCTCTCTTACATTACATTTAGGCTCTCTGGCCCATGTTGGGCATAGAACTCACAGCCATAATGCCAGCAGTACTAAGACTTATAATTCCCGTGGACCATGAGTTAATCTCAAACTCTAGAAGTCCCCACGCATGACTGCATGAGGCTTTTGGGGGACAACTAGACACAAACCGTAACATTCTAGAAGAGCATGGCTGCTAAGTGGAACCACAGATGAAAAACTACAACCACCCATGTCAGCAGAGATGGATGGTCAGGCTCAAGTGGAGAATGAAAACCTCAGATTTGTTTATATTAAAAACATTTATATAAAAAAGCATGAGATCACATAAAAATATTTTAATGAGCATAAACAAGTAACGATCAAGGAGATATAAACACAAAATGAGGATATTATCTGGGGGAGGAAGAGAGGATCAACACATGTAAAGACTTGAGAAATTCTGTGAAGAATCTAGTTTTGGATAGTGTTTGTTATATTATTCTTTAAATTTCACATATACTTGATATTTAGTTTTTCCATATGTGGAACATTAGATATAGTTTTAAAAGTCAATTACATGTAAGACAGAAAAGACTTGGCTACATTATAGTATAATGGAAAGCAGTCCAGGAAAAAGTTAAACAATGAAGATATGAAAAGACAGGAATCTAACGGAGCCAGATCCTGACTGCTAACCCACCTGAGGGCTTACCTTTGGAGTGAGGGCCACTGTGCTGGCTACTCTTCTCTCCGTGCTGGGACACCCAAAATAAAGGGAGGAAAGGTTTATTTAGCTTAAAGTTTCTGTCTACACTTGACTGGCTCCAAGGCAGGGTGGCACATGGCAGCGGGCAGCAGTACATGGCGGCAGAAAACAACCAAGCAGCAAGAGCAGCGGCAGCAGCGGCAGCAGAGAGCAAGCCCCTCTCCCTTCCTTCTACTGCAGCCAGACTATCTGCCTCAGAAGGAGTGCAGTGCTCACACCCATAATCCCAGCACTGGATCGTGAATTAATCACAACCTCCGGAAGTCTGTCTGCTCCATGACTGTGTGAGGCTTTGAGGGGACAACTTGTCACAAACCATAACAGCCATCAACTCCCAAGCCTAGGAATTCCCAAAGTTCAAAGAGGAAGATAAGCTCAGAAAAGTTCCATGTGGGTGGAACTGTCACTTTCTAATATGAAAATCAAGTGCTGGTAATGTCATGAGCATATTCAACACATAAAAAAGCCACTACATAGTGAGGTGTGGAGTGTGTGATTAGGAACTGGCCTGTCTACACCAGGCAGCAACGGGGCAGGAGACAGGGCAGGAGGTGGTAGGGCTATGGCTGAGAAGTGCTCGGGACTGGCAAGGGCATACTTGGCACCGACACCCTGGGG
>PVJA010051773.1:0-12639 GCA_004027025.1 Myocastor coypus
TTACAGGCGTGAGCCACCACGCCCGGCTAAGAATCTGTAATCTTATAAAAACGTAAATTCAACTTCATCTTAATTAAAATATAGCTTATTTCTTTTAATAAGAAATTATGACATTCATGTTGTTGTACTTTTCCCACAGCACCAAGGATTCATTTTACTTAGAAATTTGTACATTTAGAGACATACCTTCAGATAACTTTAAGGATGAGTGAGTGAACCACCATGTAACTAACAACTGGCTTACCAGATCGCCCAGCATCTGCATTTCAATGAGGTTCTCTTCCCACCTCATAATTTTCTTCCCATAAAACACAGTAATGCACCAAAGTACATATATCTTTGTGAAAAATAATCATCAAGTGAAACTTAACCTTCACTGAAAGCTGAAAAAATTAACACAGAACAAGAAATAGATGGTGCTTGATAGAAATGTGATTTAAGATTAACTTGAGTGCCTGTGTAAATGCATTTAATAATGCATTAAATGTGTAATGCATTTGAATTTCAAATACCAACAATGACTTTTCAAAGTTATAATATGTAGTCACATAAATTTATGCAATTCAATGTTTTTATCTTTTTGTGGTTTTGTCTTTGACAATCTGAGTTTTTCTCATGCAGTACTAACTTGAGAGATGAGATTTATATTAGGGATTAGTTTAGCAATCTGAGGCTCAAATATAGAAAGTAAACTAGGAACTCCACTGAGCTTCTTACTTCCTCAGCCATTCTTTTTACTTTAGGGTGAGGTGAAAGTTCTTATCCAGAAACTTTCAACTTGGTATTTCCTTGAACGAGAATGAACAGTGCGTACTGCATCTGTTCCCTATAGACTTTGGAAATTAGAAAATGGACTTCCAATAAAGTATAAATAGTATCATAAACGTGCGCTAATCAATAATTATATATGCATAACAGCTAAACTGAACTACATGCACTAGATTTAAACGTGCAAGTAAGGGGAATAATATCATGCAGTGATATAAGGTCACCAGCCCTTTATCCAAATGGCATTTGTTTCTGTTATTCGGTCAGCTTGCTGCTGTGGGATAAGTCTCTTTACCCTTGAACTTCATTTTAACTATCTGTAAGATGCAGACAGTTACAGTAAGAAAGCATTCTTTCTGTTGTAAGGATTGAATAACTACATCTATTAAATGACTGCATGAAGTATTTACATCTCTGACTAGCACTACTGTACCTATCATTAGCAAAGACAAGAGAGGATTCTAGCTCCAAAGCTAATTATCTACATTAATTTTTGCAAGTTACCTAACTCTGTCATCAAATTCTTATCTGAAAAATGAGAATGTTGGTACGTATAGACAATATAATTGTGTCTTTTTTATTTTTTCATTTATTTTGAAAGTCCAGCAATATCACAGAAATTATTTGATTATCGTTCCAATTTTCATCTATTAATGCAGGCTTTGAAAATGCCTTAAAATAGGCTGTGTGTGGTGTCTTTAGTGTTGCAGTCATTTGATTGAAAGTGAATGGTGGCAGAATCAGCTGCTGAGAGCTTTCCTTTTCATGTTACATTTTCCTTTCTATAAATATGCAACAAGAAAATAATTATATACGAAGCTCTACTCCATAAGAGATAGTATGTCATATTTATGCTGCAGTAATAAGACCAAAGGGGAAAAGATCCTGCCACATGACTGACTCTCCCTATTTCCTTAATTTTCAAAAAATCCCTCCCAATTTAAAATTGTGAAAAGCTACACATAAATTTACCACATTAATCATTTTAATTGTACAGTTCAGTGGAATTAAATACATTTATGACTTTGTACAGACATTGGCATTATCCAGCTCCAGAAATTTTCATTAAATTCTATCCCCATCATATAAGAGCTGCCCAGAGCCTTCTCCCATAGAGATGACAACTGTCATTTTGTCTTCTGTCTCAGTGGTTTTGACTATGGCAGGTATCTCATATGCTCCAAGTAGAATCATGCAGTATTTGCCCTTTTGTGACATGTTTATTTCACTTAGCATAATTTCCCTAAGATTCATCCACACCTTCATAAGTGATAGAATATTATTCTTTTAAATTTCATTAATTTTTCATTGTATGCATATAACATTTAATTATCTATTAATGTCCAAATGGGTTTTGAAATTTACCTTCTTTTTAACCATTGTCAATAGCGCTGCTATGGTACACATACCTGTGTGACCATGTACAGATATCTGATTCAGACTATCAGTTTGGGGTCTTATAGCCAGGAACATAACAACTGAAGTAAAGGTGATTCTACTTTTAACTTTTCCAGGAAACATCCTGCTTCTATCCGCAGGAATTTTCCCTTCTTATAGTACTATTAGCATGGCACAAGAATTCCAATCTTTGCACTTTTTTACCAGCACTAAATTTCCTTTTGTTCATAGTAGCTATCCTAATGGATATGAAGTGTTATGCCCTTGTAATTTTTTCTCGCTTATATTTTTCATTAGTATAGGCTTGCATTACATAATGAGCATATTCCTTGTGGGTAGTTGTTACATGCATACAACAAATCTTCATCCTCATTTCCTCTACTCCTCCATTTCTTGATCCCCTTTCCCTTTGAATAAATATATCTCTCCCTGCTTCCCATTATCTATCTTTTATTTTATTCTTTATATTTTGAGTTTCTCCTGTAAGAGACCATGTAGCATTTAAGACGGTGTGTCTGACTCATTTCACTTAACTTTACATTCTCAAGGCACATCCATTTTCCTGCAGATCACTCAACCTTTATTTTCTTTATTACAAAGCAGAATTTCATTTTCGCTACATTTTCATCTATTGATGACATATAGTCACTTCTAAGAGGTAGTTATTGCAAACTGTACTACTACAAACATGGGTATGCACATATCATTGTAATATATCTTTAATTTTTTCAGGAAGATACCTAGACAGGAAATAGCTAGGTTAAATGAAATTTCTTTAGTTGGGAGACTCTATATTGATTTCCAATTTGATCTGCACCACGTTGCACCCCAGCAGTAATGGAAACCAGTTCTTTTTCCATTGAAGCCTCATTAGTATTTGTTATTATTTGATGTCTTGGTGATAGCATTCTTTCTAAAGTCAGATAGACTCATAGTGTTCTAGTTTGTACCTAAGTGATGGTCAGTTATATTGAGCTTTGTTTCGTGTATCTACTGGTCATTTGTACCTTTTCCAAGAAATGTCTGTTCACTTCCATTGCCCACCTTCTGATAGGGTCTGTTATTTGAAGGTCTAATTTGTTTGAATTCTTCATATATCCTAAGAAATTCTATTTGAGGAATATCTAGTAGACCCTTTTCCAATTTTGTATGTTGTCTCTTCACTCTGTTGGCTATTTTCTTTGCTGTGCAGAGGATTTTTAATTTATTATGATCCTGTCTGTTGGTTATTAGTACTATTACTTGTTCCATTGTTGTTCTGTTCAGAAAGTCTTTGTATCTATTTCTTCTTTGTCTTTCAGCACATTAAATGTTTCTGTTTTAGCATTTACTTATTTACTTACTTACTTATTTATTTATTTTGTCTTTTTGAGACAGGGTCTCACTATGCAGTTGAGGCTGACCTTGATCTCACTTTTGTAGCCGAGGCTGGTCTCGAACTCACACTGATCCTCCTGCCTCAGCCTCCTGAGTGTTTGTTTTAGCATTTAGATCCTCAATACATTTTGACTTTAGTTTGGTACAGGGCGACATAGATGGGTGTGTCTTGAATCTTCTAAATATAAAAGCCAATTTTTCCAATAACATTTATTAAAGAGGCCATATATTCTGAAACTTATTTTTTCAAACTCTATCAAAGATCAGGAAGCTAAATTTGCCTAGACTTGTTTCTGAATCTTATATTCAGATCCAGAGGTCTATTTCTGTGCCAGTGTCATGCTGTCTTTATTATCATAGCACTGTAATGTAACTTCAGATCTGGAAGTGTGATGCTTCTTTGTTTGCTCTTTTTACACAGGAGTGCTTTTTTAAATTTGAGGGGTTTTCTGGATCCACGTGAATTGTAGGTCTGTTTTCTCTACTTCTATAGTGAATATTGTTGGTATTTTGCTTGGGATTATGGTAAACCTGTATACTAAAGTTGGAAGTAAAGCCATTTTGACTATATGGGCTCTACTTATCCAACAACAGGACATATTCTTCCATCTCTTTTTTTCAGGGTATTTTTCAGTATACATTAGTTTTCACTTTAGAGGTCTCTACTTTCTTTACTTTGCCTGGTTACATTACTCCTATGAGCTTAATTTTTTGTAGTACTGATGTCTTCATGATTTCTTTTTCAATGAGTACATTGTTGGTATACAAGAATGATATTGATTTACATGTATTGGTTTATATCTTAGTCTGTTGCTAAATTTGATTATTCATACTAGGACTGTTTTGGTGGATTTCTTTGAGTGTCCTCTGTAGAGGATCGTGTCATCTGTAAATAATTACACTTTGATTTATACTCCTATACATATTGCTTTATTTTTTTGCCCTGCTTTATTTCTCTAGCTAATATTTTGAGTACTAGTTGAAGAAGGGTGGTGGTAGAGATATCCTTTTATTTTTCCTAATTTTAGAGGGAAATCTTACATCTTGGCCCCATTTAATTTGATGTTGGCCATTGGTTTGTCATGAAGATTCGTATCAAATTGATATAAGGTCCTCATATATCTATTTTTTCAAGATTTCTATCAAAAATGAGTGTTATATTTTGTCAAAACCTTTTTGTACATCTATTGAGATACTATACGGTATTTGTTATTGTTTAGGTGATTAATTACATTTATTAAATTGTGTATATTGGATCAACTTTTCATCACTTGGATGAATTCTACTAGGTCATGATGTGCAACTTTTTTAAAGACTTGTATTCTGTTTGTTAGTATTTTACAGAAGATTTTCTTTTCATGTCTACATTCATCACATGTGACATTGTTTCAATTTGAGATTAAAGGAGCATCTTTGGGGATGTATAATACATTCATTTTTAGATTTATTTACATTGATGAATTATTAAATTTATGGATACTATTATATTAAATAATATGTACTTAACAGAAAGATATTAAAAATAAACTACTGAATTTTTACTATTTATTGACTTTATAAACAAGCATCAAAATTTTCAGCATCAATAATTTTTATTTGCAGAGGCCCAGTATGATAGCTCAGCAGACTAAGAGACTTCTTAAGCAAGCACAGGGACTGGGTTTTGATCCTTGGTATCACAAGCCACACCTGTTCCCACTCTCAGGTATGCTGAACCAGGGATTGAGTCCCAGTGTGGTGGCTCACGCCTGTAATTCCAGTACTGGGGAGGCAGAAAACAGGAAGATCACTGTAAGTCTGAGCTGCATAGTGAGACCCTGTACCAACTTAAAATTATTTTTTAAAAAATGAATTTTTTATTTCAAAGTCAAAAATAAACACAGAAAGAAATTCTTATATTAACTACAATTAAAATAGCAATAAAACTCTACAGATAAAATAATTGTTCCTTCAATTATCACACCAAAGACAGTCTGTACTTATACGTTGTTCATATCCCATGTGTAAGCATAACTTTCACTTACACTGATAGCATCTGTGTTTTGTTTTTCTGTCTTTCTTTTTACATTTAAGTTAGCATCATTTTGGTTTTTCCATTATCAAAGTAGGTCTTTGTGATGTTGTAGCTACTGGTTCACCCCTGAGCTCACCCGTGTGCTCGAGAAGTTTTTGCATAGCTCCCTGGGCAGAAACATTGTATTCTTCCTCTGTAGTACATAACCTCTAATGACTACAAGCTTTGACTCTCTAGGAAAAATTTTCCTTGTCATTCTGAACTTGTTATTTTCTTTGTAAACTGTTGAACTATTTATGCCACACATGTTTAATGTTAGGTAAAACACAATCATTAGCCAACATTTTGCATTTAAGTGGCAACATAGTTGCTACCAGACTGCTCAACAACACCTACTCCAAGTTTGGTTTTCTTGTATATGTAAAGCTATACTATTTCGCTTCAGTACTGTTGTAGTTTCTTTCTCAATCATCCCATTGTGGAGCCATATTGACATCAGCAGTGTTAGTTCATCCTTTTCTGTCATGTTTGAGGCCAATATTATGTTCTTCTGAAATGCAAATATAATACTACATAATTCCCTGTTTTAAAATTACAGCATTTCATTGGGAATTTCTACTTTATTCTTATTTACAAGCAAAACCTGTTCGTAAACTGATACTTCGTTAGCAAATATAACATCAATTAGAAACTGAAAAACCAATTATCAAATGTCACATCCCATCGAGTTTGTGAGATGAAAGCAACAAGTTTGTTCACAACATGATGTGATTTATTGCTATATAAACACAGACCTGGTGGCTGAGTTCCAGGATACATTTCCAAAATGAATGTATAACATGCCTTCACATCTAACATATATTTTTAAATCATTTTGTGAAGACTTTGCTGGCATGTGTGCCTAAAACTGCAGAAACCTCGAAATTTAAGGTGTTCTTCAACAGTCATATATTTAAATGGTGTGTAAAATTCCTGCTGTTCAACCATAAAACTCTCAAACAATGTGTGGATAGCAGCCAGATTATTGCTTCTTATTCTTTCTTTTTTCTGGTGAATGGTTTGGTCACCACACCTCAGGCAATTTTCAAGGAAACCAAATCTCCTCAGTCTTACCGTTATACTTGAAACCCCAAGGCCACACCTATTGCTTATCATCAGTCTAATATATTCCAGCAATTACACAAGAAAGTCCTACTAAATGTAGCAGACCTGTGAATGCTTTTAGTTCGGCAAGTAAAGTTTCATAATAAGTGCCTTTTTTACTATGATTATTGGTACAATGTTTTATCTGTATTTCATTATTTGTATATTCCACACTTTCTAGTATAACATCTGTTATACGGGAGGCTGAGGCAGGAGGATCAGTGCGAGTTCAAGACCAGCCTGGGCTACAAAAGTGAGCTCAAGGCCAGCCTGAAGCATAGCAAGACCCTGTCTCAAAAAAAAAAAAAAAAAACCTGTTATAATTTCTAGCAACTAATGGCAGTGCTGGCATTCCATCCAATAAGTTTCCACCGTGCCAAGATTCTTACTATATTTTTGGACCTAATTCCAATATTGGATTGTTGCATTTTTGTGTGACTATTTTGTATCATTTGGACTAGTCAAACATGTATCTATATTGCTGTTTTCTTCTTCGTTTGAGCCAACAAAGTCTGTTTCCTGTGTTTGTATCAGTCCAACCTTGCTACATTTCACTGTCACAGGAGCTTTAGATCATGTGGCCAAGGTCAAAATCATCACCATCACCCAGGCAAGACTCACTTTCAGGGTCCTCCAAAATGTGCAACTCTGGTTTTTGCTGTACTGAATTGGTCTACTTTTATAGGAAAAATCAAAACAAAACTTTCTAAGAAACAAATTGTAAGTGCAAGAAATTTAACTGGGCATTTCATAGGGAAAGCTCACCTGCTGCTATGGAGCTCCTGTGCACACCGCCACAAGTCCAGATGGCATCCTGTTCTCCCTAGGAACACACTGCGAGCCACGCTTGGGTACCGTATCATATCGTACTGTTGTAAATGTTGTATCACATTTTTGCATCTTTCTACAACAAAAGAGTGGTATGAGTATATTTTCCCTAGGATACTCGGGGATGCACATGCAAAAAAATGCTAACCGGAGAATCATGTTGGTTAAAAAAACCTCAACTTGACACTTTTGCACAGGTGTACACACCTTGGCTTATTGTACCAAGGGGGTAAACACAAAAATTTAGGCACAGCTACTGAGTCACACAGCCAGCTACTGTTGTGGTAAAGTACATAATTTTGTTCGAAAGACATGGGTTGGGTACAATTTGCCCACTGTAATGCCTCTAGGGCTTACTTTTGCTTTTTGTTGGTTCTTTTTCTGTATTTGAAATTAGGACAATACTAGCTTCCAGGAATGATTTTGACATTTAAGGATTTAAGAAGAACTAACGTTAGATACTCCCTGACACTCTTGTAGAAATCAGCGCTGAATCTATCAGTACTTAGACTTTTCTTAGTTGATCAGGTTCTTATTAGTGCTTCAGGTTTCTGTTATTAGATTGTTCAGCATTTTTTATACTCTTGGGTCAGTATTGTCAGTTCATATGCATCTAAGAATCTATCCATTCCTTCTGCATTCTCCAATTTATTGACAAACAGGTTGGCAACATACTTGCCAGCAGTCTGTATTTGTCAGGATCTTTTGTGACTTCACCTTTTTCCATTTCTAATTGCACTGATTGGAATCTTCTCTTGTTGGTAAGACTGAGTAAGGGTTTTTTTCTATTCTGTTCATTATAAGAATGTGTCATAAATTTATTGATTCTTTGTATTGCTTTGTAGTCTATATTTTGTGTATTTCTGCACTGATAACTATAGTTTGCTCTCATACTAGCTTTGGATTAATACTGCTCTTGTTCTTCTAGACCATGGAAGTATGTCATTAGGTTATTATTTGGGCTCACTATTTTTGTTATGTGGCCATTGATAGATACAGACTTTCCTCTTGGTACTGCTCTCGTTTTGTCCCATAAGTTACAGTATTGGTACTCTCATTTAATTCTAGAATCTGTCCTTTTCCCTTCATTTCTTTTGTGAGCTATTGAGTATATAAATCTGAATTAATAACTTTAAACTTGCATAATTTCTGCAGCTGTTTTGCCACTGTACCAGTTTCATGGTATTATGGTCTGGTCATATGCATAGGATAATTTTTATCCTTTTCTATTTACTTCATCAGGTGTTATTGGCCACTATGTAGTCTGTTTTTGTAAAAGTTTCACATGTTGGTGAAGATGTGTATTATGTTTTTGTACGATAGAACATTCTTTGTATATATACTAAGTCTGCTTGAAGGTTTAGATCAAATGTGACATTTCTTTGTTAATCTTTTGTGTAGTTTATCATCTGTTTGTGACATGGGATACTGAGTTTCCCGAGTATAACTGTGTTTGTATTTTTCTGGACTTTTATGTACAGTATACTTGTTTTATGAACAAAACAAGTAGGTACACATTGTTCTGTGAATAAATTAGTTATGTCTTCTTTCCTTTTTGAGTTATTACCTTAACCAATACAACGTGACTTAGTTTTCATCTGGTAAGTTTGGCTCTAAGTCCTCTTTGGCTGAAAATAAGATGGGGACTGTTGCTTATTTTAGGATACCACTGACAATTTTCTGTCCTTTGATTTTTAATCTATGAACATTTTTTATTAAAACTGTTTTATAAGAAGGTGAAAATACTTTAGAAATTAGAAACAATACAGAAGTTCATTAAAAAAACAAAATGGTATTCAACAATAGTTGTTATAACGAGTATCACTGTCTGCAAAATAGTTCTTCAGATTATCAGACAATATTGGACAAAAATTTCAAAAAATTATTTAACCATAGATGTGCTTCTTGTACTACACAATGTACCGCTGGATTTTGTTTTGTAATCCACGCAGCCTTCCCGTTTCCTTCCTATCAGTGAACTGAGATCATTCATATTGTGAGTGCTACTGAAAGGTATTGACTTAGTCCTGTTATTGAATCATTTTTCTGTCATTAATTTACTTTGCAACTGCTGACATTGCTAGTGTATTTATTCTATTGAATTTTGGGATATTATTAGCTTTGTCTGCTATTAGGCTATGTTTAAGATTTTTCCTTTTCTTTCTTTTTTTTTTTTTTTTTTAATTCTGGTTTTGTGACCATAACTTTCTCAGGATTAGGGATAAACTTATATTTCTTTATTGTAGAAATATCTTATTTCTCTATCACTTCTGAAAGATCATTTTTCATGCTGCATAGGTGTAGGTTGAAGACTGTTTCTGTTTAGAGCTTAAAACACTTCACTCCAAATTCTTCTGACTTTTAGGATGTGTGATGAGAAATGAGCTATGATTCTAAGAAGATAACATTTATATGTGACTCATTGCTTTTCTGCAATTGCCTTTAACACTCTGTCCTTGTGAGAGAATTCCGGGATTTTAAGTATGATGTGTTGTGTAGAGGTCTGGTTGTTGGTGAGTCATGGGGATTCTATGTACCTCACTTACTTACATACTTTATTCTTTTTTCAGCTTTGCAGTTTTCTGCCATTCCTTTTTTAAAAACGAGACTTTTCATGTTACTTGTGCTGTGTTCTGATTTTCCACTAATTGAAATTTATCTTAGATTAGTGTTTTTGTAGCATCTAGCAGCTGTCGAATTCATTTTTCATGTCTTCTGATTGTTTTTAAGGCATTTCCCAAGAATGGTCAATGATCCCTACATTGTCTTCTAGTTCTAAACTTCTGTTCTCACACTGATCATGCCTAATGCCCATATTTTCAATAGAATTTTTATCCTGAATTTCTGTTTGGTGTCTTTTTAAGGACTCTGATTCTTTTCTAGGTTGGGCATTGATCATTTGTATTATTTTGTTTATCTCAGCCATTTTATTAGTATCTTTCCTAGACTCATGGATTAGTTTATTTGGCTCATTATCTACTTACTTACATCTTCTTTACACGTTAGGTATCATATTGATCTTTCTTTTTAATCTCTTCTGTTATCGGTTAAAATAATTTAGCTGTAGTTTGATTTCCTACCCCTTCATGTCCCATGGATCAGTTTGGGGGGAGATAGAAATTTTTATAGGCATTTTGCTGCTTTGTCTTCTATTTATTTATTTTTGCTGTTTTTCTTTGGGTTTTTCATTGAATGCTTGCTTTTTATTTTTGAAACAGCATGCCACTACGTAGGTTAGGCTAGTATTGATCTCACCATATAGAGTAGCGTAGCCCCTCAACAATCCTCCTTCCCGGACACCTAACTTTTAGCTGGGTGTGCTGTTTGCTTTTCAGTGATGTCCTTCACTGATATCAGTGAAGATCTGCCTATCAGCCTTTGCCTCTGTCCTTGTATCCAGCTACTTCTGTTTAGTTGAGTGGGAAGATTGCAGTGCATTTAGCCCAGTACTCAATTCTTCAAGAATGGGCCATAGCATTGCTAAATATGCAAAGGCAGTCCAGACATTGGTGTACAGAGAAAAGCCATTAACAGGAACATCTACATCACCTTGACTATTGTAATAAAATCATCAATAATAATAATGAGATTAAAGGAAAATAACCCCTGTACATTTAAAAATTCAGAGGCAAGTACTGTTGGTTAGAGCATTCTATTGGGTCTGATTAATATGTAATGTTTTTGTCACTTGTAATTTTTTAAAGTCTACTTAGCCTGCCATTCACATAACTACCTCTGTTCTCTTGGTTGCCACAAAATGACATCTTATGTCCTTTTCCTTTTAGTCTAGATGTGCTTTTATATTGAGGTGACTATAATGAATAGCATATAGCTTTACTTTAAAATTCGCTCTGCCCACCTTTCATTTGGAGGGCTTAGTTTTATATTTAAAGTACTTACCAGTAGGACAATGATTCTATCTTTAAATTATTTGTTTTCTGCATACATTAGGGATTTTTGTCCCCTCACTCTTCCAGTAAAGATTCTTTTATTGTTGTATTTGATAGAGAGTCTCACTCTGTTTCAACCTTTCCACTGCTGGGACCACAGGCATGTGCTCCAACACCCAAACTTAAAGATTCATTATTTGTTTATTTGTTTGTTTGTTTATTGTATTTTAGGGAAGGGTGTAGAGGGTGTTCAGGGTGATCTGCCTGCTTACAGCCTTCCAAGAGCATGCCACCACACTCAGTGTCAATCACTATCTCAGTGTACCCCAGGGGTGTTGCTAGTATGGCAGGCCCAAGGATTGAACCCCCAGTTCCTGCATCTGCTTGCAGGAGCTTTAATCCGCTGAACTATTTGGCCAGCCCTTAAAGATTCATTTTTGTGCAGTTGGATTTTGTTTGTTTGTTTTTCAGTGAAATGTTAATATTCTTCTCTCATTGTCTTTTTGGTATTTTATATACCAAATAGTTACATGCATTGTAATTGAAATGTCAATTTCATTTCACAGCCTAAAATTGTAACATTCCGATTTGAATTTATACCAGTTTGTTCTATGTCCTGAACAAACCTCATCTCATCTGAATTTATACCAGTTTGATCTATGTTCTGAACAAACCTGATCTCATCCAAATTTTTTAGTTGGGTTGATGTTATTTGGGGTTCTGTAGGCTTCAGTTACCTGAATGTCTGATTGTTTTCTCAAATTTGGGAAGTTTCCTGCTATTACTTCTGCCCATATTCTTTTTATATCATTTGTATTGACTCCTTCTTTCTCATTGATCCCCATTAATCTCACGTTGTTCATTTTCGCATCGTCTTGCAGATGATGAATCATTTTTCCTGCATTCTGGTTGTTTTTAAAAGATCCTTTCTTACTCTTTCACTGGCTGCAACTGTGTCTTCAAGGTTGGAAACTCTATCTTCATTTTCGTTCATTCGGCTCTGCCAACTTGCGATCGAGGTTTTATTTTCTCGTATATCTCTTTGAAACTGTTTCATGCGATCTATGTCTTTCCTATATTGCTCCGTCAGGGAGTCCATCATTTTTCTATTCTCCTCTAATTTTTTATCGATGTCTTCTTTAATAGTATTGAAGTCTGTCATTATGGTTATCCTTTCTCTCTCTAATACAGAGATTATTTCTGTTCTGTTCTCCTTTCTAC
>PVJA010051774.1:0-12695 GCA_004027025.1 Myocastor coypus
ACCTCTGAGTTATAGGATATTACAGCACAGGTTCTCTTATAGCTTGGGTCCTTATTGACCTTGAAGGGCTAGGGCCAAAATATTGGCTATCCTTATAGCCCTTCTTTTTCTCCAATTTTTGGTCTGTTAACTTACATTCTTAACCCTCCAGCAGAAAAGCTTTGTGATACTATTACTCTATAACATAGGTACTTGAGCTTATTATCATTGGCTTTCTGAGTATCAAATATCTTTGACTTAGCTTGGAAATGATATTTTCTGACCATCATTGATATTCTAATAACTTTCCATACAATGTGATATAAGCAGTTACACAATTTTGACTCAGATATTTTTTTTAATTTATTTATTTTTTTCTTGTTTCACAACCTTTGTTTATTCACTCATTTTTATGGCTGGCTCAGCCCGCCCGGAAGGCAGGGCTGGAACAGCATGTGGAGCCGGGGATTGAACTGCAGTCCCTGAAGCCGCCCAAGCTTTTCCAAGCAGGGCTTTAGACCACTGAGCCATCCCGCCGGGCCCCTTGACTCAGATATTTGAAAATTCAAGGAAATACAAAATTGTAGCCTGTCAAGACTATGGTAAGCCAGTGTGTTTAAATGAAGTTTGTGACTACGGATTAAACAAAAGAATCCTGCTTAGAACTGTCTGAAACTCTGAAACAACTACTTCTACTAGTTTTTTCTTCTAAGGTAAGAATTGTCCATTATGAAATGGTAATAGATTGGAAATTTACATTAAAATATTGCCAAATTTTTTAAACATTTCAATGGGCATGTCTTTATTAATTACAGCTTATTGACACTCTTGATATCTTTAAAGGTTTAAGAAAATTTTTATTTCTCAAATATTTATATATGAATGAAAGGTGCATCACAGGGCAATCATCTTCACACTCAATGAAACATAATCTAAAATTGAAGATTCATTAATAAACTACTTCTAAAAAACTTAGGTATTTTATTTAGCTTAGGTATTTTACCTTGTTGGTTGCTTTCCAACAAGATAAACTATTTTATGTGAATAAAAGCAGAAACGGGGCCAGGGATATAGTTCAGTGGAATAAATGCTTGCCTGGTAAGCACAAAGTCCTGAGTTCAATCCCTGATACCAAAACAAACAGAAAAAAGAAACTATAATTGATCTAGCATGATAAATGAAGCATGGTCTGGGGTACACACTTTAACTCCAGAAATTTGGAAGGATGAGAGAGAAGGAGACAAGATCACAGGTTCAAAATCAACGTGTGTAACTCAGTGAGATTCTGTCTCAAAATTAAAAAAAAGTGTTGCAGTTCACTGGTTGTGCACTTGCCTATTATAAAAGAGGCCCTGAGTTCAATCTGCAATAAAAAGATAATAGGAGAGAAAACTGTAACAAGAAATTTCATAAAGTCTTTGGAAGTACAAAGTAAATGAAGGATTAACTCACTCATAAAAATCAATAGTAACTTTAAAGCAGTAACTTTACTTCGACTAAAAAAGAAGTAAGAAAAGCAGACTGTCCCCCAAGATACTTAGGATGCTAAATCCACTGGATTTGGTGTTTGCATAAAAAGAAAAATATTCAGGGATAATACTCCCATTTCAACCATGATAGTGGTTGAGGCAAATGATAGTGGTTTTTATTCACTAAGATAAATGCAAAAATAGGCCTGGTGACAGAAGGTTTGCCTAATATATACATGTCCAGGGATTTGATCCTCAGCAGCAAGGGGAAGTGAAAAAGGACAAGTATGTACAAAGAAGAAAAGGTTTGTTAAGTGGGGCTTAAGACAGAACAATAAAGCAACTTCCTTCTGTAGCTTTAACTGACCCTGAAATTAGGCAAAATATTTACTAGGATTGAGGAATAAAGATACAACCTGCAGAGAACACTTATTATACCCTTATAAAGAACAGGATAATTTAAAAGAACTTTCCCATATAATATTGTGTCACATTAAAACATATATGCAGAGAGGTGCAAATCTATGATGCTGTATAACTTGATCTTGGACACAGATGAATAAAATGATTAAGACCCTCAAATAAAGAGAGAGGTTGGAGATACAAGCTGTGTATGGATTCTAAACTGCTGAAGAACAGAATCAGAGGCGGAGAGAGGAAACAGAGGCAGCAGAGAGGACTGGGGAGTGAGTGACTGGGGAATCTTAAAGTTCTCCAAATAATAATTACATTTTCAGGTGTGGGGGCAAATCCCTGTAACCCCAGCTTTCTTAGAGGCTGAGACAGGAGAATCCCACATTTGAGTCTAACCTGGGAAATTTAGCAGCCTTGAAATGTAAAAATAAAAAGAATTAAAAAGAGTTGGCGATGTATGTAATTCAGTGTGAAGGCCCTGGGTTTGATTTCTAGTACCTGACAACAAACAAAGAGAAAAGTAGAGTAACAGTATCAAAGAGAATCCAGACAGACCCATGCATGGTGGCATGTGCCTGTAATTCCCACTATGAAAGAGACTGAGGCAGGAGTTCAAGACATTCCTGGGCAACAAAACGCCTTATCCCAAAAAACAAAAGAAATTAAGATATAGAAGAGTCTGAGGACTTAAGAAAATTAGATTACTTGAACAACTACTATGAAGACAACAATATGCAATGTATTAATTATTGTAACTGTCCACTAACCTGTTTTGAAACTCTCATTGTTATTTCTTTCTCATTAAAATTAATACAATTTTTAAAAAGACCTTTACATTACAATGGGGACATAAGAATCCCAAGAGGATAAACATCAATAAGATAGGATGGCAAGTGGATCTCTCAGCAGTACTCACACATAGCCCAAGCTCATAGGCTTTAGCTGGGAAACCTCTGAATACACCGAGTCAGACGCCAACACTTCTAGTTCATAACCTAGAGTGAACATTAGTATTTACAGGGGAAAAAGATATAATGTGAAACAGATCCACAAAGTCCTAACACTAGGTCCACTGTGCCTTAGTTACTTATTACTCTTTGCTGGGACAAATACCTGACAGCCAAAATGAAGGAAGGAAAGGCTTATTTAGCTCACGGTTTGTGAAGGCTTCAGTCCATATTCAGCTGGCCCAGTGCTGAGTGGAATAGGGCAGAGAGCATCCAGCTCATGGCGGCAGAACAGCAACAAAACGGTGACAGAGGCAAGGCAGCCAATTAATCAGGGCAGCAGAACAACAGCAACAGCTCTAGTCTGTCTTGCTGTCTCTCTTTAAATTACATCAGGCTCTCTGCCTTAGCCTATCAGCCTCAGGCCACACCCATAGTCTCAGCACTACTCAGACCATAATCCCAACAGTAGTAAAACACATAATCCCAGTGGATCATCATTCAAGTCCCAAACTCTATAGAGACTTGACTCCATAAGGCTTTGGGGGGACAACTAGACATAAACCATAACACACTAAAGACTTCTTTAACAGAAGTTAAAAGACCCCAAAACACTAAGTTATGATCTGAGAACCTGTTACAGGGACTCAGTTATAGAATACCACAGGTAATTAAAAGGATTTCTGGTAAAGTTGATGGCAATGATTAAAAACACTTAACACTTTTCAAGAACCTAAATTTCAATTCTATGGTTTCACTACAATCTCTTTATAGTCAAATTAAAACATATAGGTCAATAATTAAAGACATTATGGAGGTGCAAAAATGGTGATTCAATTGTTAAGTGTCAAAATTGTTCATTCCCTGAAACATGATTTAACTTTTTAAAATAATCGCTCTATTGATCTTTGAGTACTAACAGACAACTTCAGACATTTAAAAATATTCTTTTCTTTTTTGGTGTTTTTGACACAGGATTTTGCTAAAGTTCCAGCTGGCCTCAAAATTACTATGTAGCCCAGCATGACCTTGAACACACAGCAATCCTACTGCCTCTGTCTCTTAAGCACTGGGATTATAAGCAGGCGCCACATGGCCTAGCTTGAAAATATCCTTAGTATAAAAACATATGCTTGCTGTAAAAATTTCAAAAACTAAAATGTGACCTATCTACCCTTAAATTTTCACATCTAAGAAATTCATGTTTTTCAGTTTTCCAAGTAATAATACTAAATTTCAACTCATTAAAATACATAAAAGGAAACCAGCTGTTGTCACACACTCTTGTAACCCCTGCACTCCAGGAACTTAGGGCAGGAGGATCACAGGACCAGTCTGGGCAACTTAGCAAAACCATATCTCAAAATAAAAAATGTGGGGTCAAGTTGTAGTTCATAGTGAAGGTCCTGGTTCAACTTCCAGGGCCAAAAAACAAACAACAAAGAAAAACATAAATGAAAGAAAAATTTTCTTCTTTAGATTCCTCTCCCAAGAAGTCTCTCACAATTATCCTAAATACTTGTCTCCTCCAAACGTACTTTAACCATATATTCATACAGACATAAAACCTAAGAATTATAGTCCACAGTAGTTAAACACTCCATGCATCTCGCAGCTTCTTTTAAAGCATTTGAGATATACTAACAGACAATTTAATAGCCTTACCATTGGCAAGACTCTGTCTAGAGTTTTCCATATCTCCTCTATCAAATAATTACACCATCACAATAAAGGTACTGCAGTGCACTATGTCAGATGCTTCAGAGCTCTGGCCACAATCTTGGTAACTGCAGATGTCACACTGCTTCTGCGCATGAGCCTAAAGCAGCTCATGGGGGCTTGAGATTGAATGGAGGATGATCTGCCGGCACTTCTTCCTCCTTACTACACTGTACTTATTATTCATGCAACGAGCTCTTAATAACATAAAGTTGTACTTTCAAATGTAAAAACTTCTTTTTGGAGGCTTTAGATTTAATGCAGGGCCACTGACCTGCAGCCCTACCCCTAAAATCTCTGTGATGGAGTATTAACTTATGTCAAGGCAGGCATGATGACACATCGATCTGTGCCAACCCAGGTACTCAGGAAGCTTAGGGACAAGGATCAAATAAATATCCAGGCTAGCCTGGGACAACTTAGTAGGACTAATCTGAAAACCAAAAAAATAAGAAAAGGGTGGGCTATAGCTCAGTGGTGCAATAGTTGTCTAGCAGGTGATACTAGGTTTAGTACTCACTACAAAGTATGTGCACACAAACATGCACATACACACACATGCATGCACACACATATATGTATATATTTATAGAAAGAGGAAGTATACATGGCATGTAACAATATTTAATGTAAATACCTATTCAGATACATTAAAACTTTATTGAAAATTCATGTATGTATCATTCTTAACATAATCAAATTTTTATAGTAATGCTGTTTCAACACTTTTCTTAAATACACATCTTATGAACACATTTTGTACCACAACCCAATATGTATCTGTTTAACATGTTTATATATGCATGACTAACACAAGTTTCGCCAACCAAGACTTCCTTAAACCTTGATATATATTCTTTCATTATATATTTCGCTCCTTCCTCTATAATGCTGTTTAAAATCCAATAATCACTAACAAGTCACAACCTACAGTTTGAAACACTCAGGAAGATCTTCAAAAAAATGAGTATCTGAAATGCATCTTTCCTGGGTTTCATTTAACAATAATTACTGTAGAAGGTGAAACGTGAAGGGGATTGTAGTGTTAACTCCACAGATACACTGAGCAGTGGGGAACAAGGTCTGAGGAGGCAAAGATAAAACCGACAATCAGTAAAGTTTAAAAATTCTGGTTAAACTCCTACACTAAGTGATGATTAAATTCCTAGATTTACATCTGTAAACTGTGAATCAAGTTAATTTGAAATGTAAACTAAAGTAAAAGCTGTGACACTGAATTCAAGGCATTACACAGTACATGGCCCCTTTCTCAACATGCCTAACCAAATATGTCTACTAATGCTCACTTACCACAATGTATGTGCCCTTCTCTTAAGGGCAGATTATAACACAAAGCTGGAAATGTTGTTGCTTTTGCTTTTCTACAAAATCATTCTCAATAAATAGGACTTACTTCTCCAAGCAGATTCCTTCTACTTATTTAGATCTCTGTCTATCCAACTATTTGACAAAGTAAGCTACTGTGGTGTTAAGTATAAAATAATCCCTCATGACTAACACATTCAATATGCATTACTTAACCTTCTACAGCTATGTACTGCTAAATCAATGTAATTATGAAATGATAGCAAAATAAATTATCAAAAATTTAAACAATGATTGTAAATTTGCGTGTTTCTTATTTTTCAGCTGTGATTTGAGATGACATTTAATCTAAAAAAAATAAAAAAATAAAAAAATAAATAAACAAAACCAGGAGAGGCGTGGAAAAAAAAAAATAGAAATTCTTTCCCCCAATCTCATTACAAGCTTCTCTCCAATGCAGCACAGTGGCACACATGGGTAGCATCACACACTGCTAGAGTCCTTTGGACAGACAGAACTCACGGCAAAGCGTGTGCCTCACAGCGGTATTCTGGATCCTCCAGTCCCTTGGGGCAGTACAGAGCCATGCAAGAAGGTGCTACACACAGAGTGGATAACACATCACACCTGAGGACCTTGAATTTAGACAACTCCAACCTCAGAAGAGAGTTGCTATCAAATCTACCATCGTTTTACCCTGGAGGTGTTCCGTTTTGTCTTACCCACTGCCTAGAAAGAAATCTTACCTTTTCTACCAGCCAATGCTGTTTTTTTCTGGAAAAAGCTGACACAGAATATACAGAATGCCTGCAAAGAATCCCGAGTTAGAGTCCAGCTTGGGCAGTTCATGACTCAGTGTGAGCCTGTCTCACTATGCAATTTGTTGTTGTTTTGTTTGTGTGTGTGTGTGTGTGTGTGTGTGTGTGTGTGTGTGTAGGAATATTTTTTAATGTAATCAGATTACTGATACTAGTAAGGCCTATATCTGTCTTCAGAGGACATTTTGCCTATAATCCATGCAAAGTTTAAAAAGGGGCTAGAGATATTTTCTATGGGATCACTATATTAAAATTCTTTAGTTGAGTTTCTCAACAGCAAAGCACTGTAAGTTTTACTTATTTCTATCTTCTATCAAAGTTGTTTTTCAAAGAGCTAAGCTGAAGTAGCTTAAAGATGCAATAAGAAGACATCTAACTCAAGAAAATACACATAAATCTGGAATATAACATCCTAAATATAAATTGAAAATTGTCATAATAACCTTAAGAAATCACATTTTTTAAACTAGAAAAGGAAGCTAGAGTATTTTCACCTCACATTCAATATTAGTTAATCTGAAAAGTTCTAAATATCTTTAAATTGTTTAATTATCCCATGATCCTAGTAATTCAGATATATATGTATAAAATCATGGGTATGCATGTATTTATATGTATACATATATATATACACACACACACAATTATATACAATATACATACAATCATATACAATTGTATATGAAATTCAAAGGTCATTCCTTTGCCCAGTAAAATACATGGAAATTCTTATTTCTAATTACATGCCTACATACAAAAAAGGGCAACTTTAATATGAAACTATGAACCCTTTTACAAAGTAGATTATTACAATCACACCTCAGCAGAACTAGCACTAGAAGCTAATTTACGTCTACTCTTCTGTCCCATAATTCACTATACACTAAATTTTAAAGGCTTAACAGTTTCAAGAAGGACCAGAAAGCCAGGTGTGATGGTATACACCTGTAACACCAATACACAAGAGGCTGAGGGAAGAGGATCATGTGAGGGAAGATCTTATCAAAACAGAACTAAACTTCTTAGTAATCTTAGCTACCTACAACAAGGCAAAAATCAATTGGCAACTTTAGGGCCTGAAGACTTAGTAGCAGTTACTACTTATAGCAGATATATTCAATGACAAAAGAAAAATAGTTAAAAAAAAAAACAACCATCAAAAGTCAGTTAATGACTAGCACACTATATTTTCAAGAGGAAAAATACATATAATACTTTAAGTATTGTCACAATTGTATTATTTAAAAGAGAAATTTCAAAAGAAAATAACTGTCAAACTCCTGCCCAAAAAAGCTATACACAAAATATCTCAATACCAGGACTCAAAGGTATTCAAGGGTATCTGCATTTCCTCAATCTGTATCTTTCCTTTACAATTTTGTCATGAACATATCCCATAAGAACACAAGATGATTATTAATAGCAAGTTCCAAGAGACATTTACTAATATACACATAATATGTTATTTTCCTTGTTCATGAAAAAGCCCTATAAGCTAAGTACAGTGACCTCAATTTTATAGATGACAAATGTGAAATTCAAAGATGTTGGATGCCCACAGACAGCTGGTAGAAGGTAAAAGGGAACTCAAATGTCAGAATCCAAGCCACATTCTTCAGGTCAAGGTTATACCACCTGCAAATTTTACCTTCTTTGAAAATCAAGGCTTGAGGTATGGTTATTTATTGAATTTCCTATGAATGAATAAAAATAGCTCAGAAAGAAAGAAAGAAAGAAAGAAAGAAAGAAAGAAAGAAAGAAAGAAAGAAAGAAAGAAAGAAAGAAAGAAAGAAAGAAAGGAAGGAAGAACATGTGAAGCTCGGAGTGCTGGAGCATGACTATAATCCTAGTACTAAGGAAAGGTTGAGGCAGAAGGACTGCTAGAGTTTGTGGTCAACCTGAGTGAGCTACAAAGTGAGTTCAAGGGCAACCTGATCTGCAGAATGAGACCCTGTTTCAAAAAAACAAGGAAAAAACAAAGCCAAGTGAAGATCACTTGTAGTCTAAACATATCCCTTAATCCTAACAAAAAGATTAACTTGCCCAGCTACAATGCAGCTCATAACAAACTTTCTTGAGGCCACCACTGATGGCATTCAGAGAAAAATGACATTGATAAGGAAGCTCCACCTGGACACAACTTTCAGTCAAAGAAACAAAAAAAAAGTACTAAATAGCATACTGAGTCAGTGCACTGGCCAGGCACAGCACCTGTGCAAATACTTCTGCATAGATGGGGAGGACAGGGAGCAGAGTCCAGGAAGGAAGCTGGTCCACAAAGCTCAAAATTATCAAGTTAAGGGCAGATGAGCTGAGAAATTTCAATTATGTAAGTAATAATTCTAAAGAATAGGAATAACAGAATTTCAACCCAATACCTGTGCCAGTTGTTATCTGATCTAAGCTTGAAATCCCTTTTCTTATCTTAGGTACTCCTGTTACCTAATGCACAAAACATGGGTTTACATATGTGTATACATTGGTTAAAATACATGTGTGAAACACTCATTATTGTTTCGTTTGTTTTTTTGTTTTTGTTTTTTGTCTTTTTGAGACAGGGTCTTGCTCTGTAGCCCAGGCTGGTCTCGAACTCGCACCGATCCTCCTGCCTCAGCCTCCCAAGTGCTGGGATTACAGGCGTGCGCCACCATGCCCGGCAAAACACTCATTATTTTCTAATAATTCAAATGTATTTAAAACTGGTGAAAATAAACTTTCACTTTACTAGTGCTTACCACTTGCCTAAAAGCTTACTTCAAGTTTAAAACAAGGGCCAGCCAAATAGCTCAGCAGATTAAAGCCCCTGCAAGCAGGCAAGGGACCAGGGACCAGGGATTCGATTCTATGCCTGCCATGCCAGCCTTGCCCGTGGGGTGCCCTGAGAGGGCAATTGGGACTGGACATGGTGGCACAGCCTATAATTCAGCTCTTGGGAGGCTGTAAACAGGCGGATCACTACAAGTTCAATCTAGTAGTGAGACCATGAACACCCTGTGGACCCGTCCCTAAAGTAAAAAAAAAAAAAAGTTTAAAACAACATTAAATACTCTTAATTGATGCTGAGGGTATTGCTCAGTAGAAGACCACTTTTCTAATATGAAAGCTCGGGGTTCAGTCCCTAGCAATACTCAAGGAAAACCAAACACCCTCTTACTCTGGAATCAATCCAAACTACATTCACTTTATATACTCCGTATTCCCTCTCAAGGCAAGGAATATTCTCTTTTACTGGCAGTTTTACATTGTGTACTAAAACTAAGAAATTTTTTCCATGGGGATGGTCATACAAATAAAAATTAAGAAATTTATTATTCAGCTGATTAAACAATTAAGGAGCCTACTCAATTTCAAATCATATCCATGACATTATTCTAACATTAATTCCCCAAAAAATACTGTAACTTTCTATATGATAAGGCCTAGAATTACATTAATTAAGAATGTAACAATTAACTAGGGAAAATTTATCTGCAGCCCTGCAAGACTCTGGAGTCAGAGAGAAAAAATTTCATTCAGATATTAAATTTCTACCATATTAGCAGGTCTAGGGATATAGCTCAGCAGCATAAGTACCTGCCTGGCAAATACAAGGTTCTGAGTTGAATCACTGGTACCACTAAATAAATAAATAAATAAATAAATAATCTACAATATTAGCCACTTAATTCATAAACGTTGCAGTACTCAATACTTAAAGAGAGAGCAGGGGTGTGATTCAGTGCTAGAGTACTTTCCTAGCGTGCATGTTGCCCTGGGTTTGATCCTTAGCACTGAAAAACTAAACAAATAGACATACAGGAAAACATTTAAAGTTAACATGGAATTACCTGAGGCAAACAGCTTTCAAGTATCACATAAGTAAATTCATGTAGTATGCTGCCCCCACAATGAGAAATGGAAGATAAAGGGTCACGCTGGGGTTTGGCATTAACTATGAATTCAGTATCAGCTTAGCCTCTAACTGTAGTGCAGGGCCTCAAAAATGGCCCTCTCTGCAAATGACTTTATATCTGTACCACAGGTAAGTGTCTAAACCAGATACCTAATAAGCGCAAGACTCAAGCTGGCTGTCTTCACAATGTCAGTTACCTAATCTTCACTGACCTGCACTACAGCGAGAAAGAAAGAACCAAAAGCCCTAGACGGGATTTGCATCGGTGTGAGAAAGGTGCCACTCCTCTTGCTCAGGGCTAGAACTTGGGGAGTTTGGTAGGATGCTAAATAGGGCTTATTTCACCCAAGGGACTCTACAGTCTCTAAATGCCACTCAGCATTATACTCACACCACAATGGTGGTTTCAGGAGAAGGCCAAATATAACTATACATTTTTCCACAAATACTGGCTCCTAGAAATTAGCAAAACAGGGGCTGGGGAGATAGCTCCGTGGCACAAGTGCCTGCCTAGCAAGTGCAAGGTTGTGAGTTTGAACCCTGGTTCCACCAAAAAAAAAAAAAAAAAAAAAAAAAAAAGTTAGAAATTAGCAAAATATAAGTCACTTCTGTAGGCTTATTTCTAATTTCTTAAAATGAAGTGATAGACATTACACACAGTAAATGCACACTCTGAGTAATCTGTAATTGTAAGGATGTCTTCCCATAGTACCACTGTGGCGCACAACCACTCACACGAATGCAGGTAAGGAGGCCTTCTGTAGCAAAACCAGGGAAACAATGTCCCTTACGACAGTGCCACAATAACTTCAATAAATGTAAACAATATGAGTAAAATTTTTAAATATTCATGATCCTCAGTCAAAGGTAAGTACAAAGATCACAAGTGAGAACTATATGGCATGCCTTAAGTCTAGCAATTTGCAGGCTAAAGTGGGAGGATTAGGGGTTCAAGGCCAGCTTGGGTTACATACTGAGGCCCTGTCTCAAAACAACAACAGAAGTACCTGATCAGGGCGTTATTTCTTTATGTCTAAGACCCTAAATTTACAGAACAGCACCCAAGTCCCTTCCCACACCCTATGTTCCTTTCACAACCCACCACCCTAAATCCCTGGACAGAAAGGGGTGGGAAATGACAGGAGAATTGGAACATTAGTAACACACCAACACAAAACTTTCAAAAGAATCATGTATACAATACATAATTTAATTAAGCATATACAAGATAATTTTATTGATACATATATATAGAGAGAGAGAGATAAAATGTTACACCTTTATAACAACAAAAATCAAGTAGTTCATATACATTAGACTATTAACAGTCATCCACTTATATGAAATAGCTGGTATGTCAAACCATGGCATAAAGCAATATGAAAAATCATCCTATTTTACTTGATAGGTAATACATTTCCATGACTCAAAAATGAAACCATGGTATACAATGAAGTTCCCACACTTGTCATAATCCTTGTTCTTACTCAACCTCTATTAATTTATTAATTAATTTTCTATTTATCTTAGACAGTATTTATATACTGGTAAATATATATAAGTAGATATTCTCATTCCATTACAGGAAAGGTACTGCACAGTGTATTATGATCTGCACCATGCTTTGATTTTAGTCAGTTAAGCATAATTATTTCTCCATCCCTGTACAGAAATCATCCATGTAACTGCCATAGTATTACAATGAAAATATATCATAACTAAGCAAACCACTGCCCCACCTGCTTGTTTCATAGACCCTGTTTGATATTTTTCAAATCTCTCCTATAATGTGAGCTCTATTTTATAAAGACAAAAGTACATCTTAAATAGGTTTACAGTCAGTATCTCCTTTCCTAGATGCCTGTCACTGGAATATTTGTGACCTGCTGCTTATACTTTCTGAGAAGTGTCAGGAATTACCACCTCACATTAGTATATTCTTCATCAAATGATTAAGAAAAATTACTGTGAGATGGGTTCTCCAGGACTGTGGTCTGATTTTTTATAGTTGTCTTGTATTTTCTATAAATTGGATTCTTATACAATTAAGAAGGTTGGTTTTTAAATCATTTTATATAATATGAAATCAAGATTTTTTTTTTTTTTTTTTTTTTTTTTTTTTTTTTTTTTA
>PVJA010051775.1:0-12681 GCA_004027025.1 Myocastor coypus
AATAAATAAATAAATAAATAAATAAATAAATAAATAAATAAATCTGTAAAGAAGCTCTGTGACATTGATGTTGCCAACGTCAATACCCTAATCAGGCCTGATGGAGAGAAGAAGGCATATGTTTGACTGGATCCTGATTATGATGCATTGGATATTGCCAACAAAATCAGGATCATCTAAACTGAGTCCAGCTGGCTAATCCTAAATGTATACTTTTTTCCCCTTTAAAAGAAAGAGAGACTGATCATCCAGCAATTAACAACATTATTCTGATACATCACTGCCATCAAGGCATCATGAATAAAGGTAGAGTTAACTTGATATGCTACATTTGGCTAGAAATAATTTATAATTCCCAATAGGGTTACATTTGCCTAGAGCAGGCATCAATGCACTTTAGGTAAAGGGTTGGACAACTGATACTTTCAACTTCGAGGGCCACAGTCTCAGCTCCAACTACTCAACTCTGCCCACATATGTAAAAGCAGAGAGCCTGGGCTTAATCCCTAATACCACCAAAAAAAAAGAAAAGAAAAATTTTATTTTCAAAATATGCTTTTTAAAGAATTCATGGAAAGGCATTTTCAATTAAAAAAAATAATAATAATAAAACAGGCACCTTCAGGGATGGAGAGAGAGCTTGGTTGTCTAAGTGCCTGCCTGGCAAGAGCAAAGACCTGGGCTCAATCCCCAGTATCACATGCCATGCCAGCCCTAGATAGAACCTTGGGCTCACCATGCCAGCCAGCAAGGCCAAGCATGGTGGCACACATCTATAATCCCAGCACTGAGAAGGCTAAGACAGGAGGATCATTATGAGTCTAAGCTGTGTAGTGAGACCCTGTACCAAAATAAATAAAATATAAGTACATTCTTAGCCCAGGGTCATATAAAATTTGGTGATAGGCTATAGTAATTCATGGGTCATAGTTGGCTAACTCCTGGCTTACAGCACTTCAGGAAAGACCCAGTGGACACAGTGTCAGAGATGACCTCCAAGAAGGGGTCTAGGGTAGATCATATAGGAAAGAGAAGATTTTCAAGGAATACATTCCTGTACCATTTGAATATTGTGACCTAAGTTGCCAAAAACAATTATGAGTGGGCTCACATTTTAGTTTTCTGACTTCTATCCATGTCAGTGTTAAGTCGTTCAGCCAAAAAGGCTCGTAACTGCTGAGTCATCTTGGACTCCATCCCTTCCGGCCTCTCATCCTAGAGTAATCAGGTCCAAAATCCCCAAGTCCTGTCCAGCCAAGCGCATTAGCTCTGAACTGGCCACCTCCCCATTGCCTGCACACCTCAACCACAGCCCCTCCCACTCACACCCTC
The DNA here is from genome assembly GCA_004027025.1 of Myocastor coypus. Lineage (NCBI taxonomy): Eukaryota > Metazoa > Chordata > Mammalia > Rodentia > Myocastoridae > Myocastor > Myocastor coypus. Next base: position 1,333 of record PVJA010051775.1, read on the forward strand.
CGTCCACATTCAACCTGTGCAAAATCAATTTCCAGAAGAGCCTGGAGCTCTTCATGGACTAGAATTTCTATGGCCACTCCTTGCCTTCCCTCCTGGCTCCTACTCTTTTTCCAGTAAGAATGCAGTGCAAGTTGCTCAGCTGTCATCTCCTACCTTGCGAGACCTAGTCAGGAATGTAGCTGGGGTCAGATGTATCTACAGGAGAAACTGGTTCTGAGACATATAGCATGCTCAGAGGGTACAAAAGCACAAAGCCTTGCAGAGATGGTAGAAAAGGACTCTTAGAAAGAGAAAAGATGTCAGAGGTCAAAACTAGATCCAAAGAAAAAGGGTTCTGCTTTGGAGAAAGAAGTAAAGAAGCCCATCACTGGTGCTTTAGCCCACAAGATAGGAATCTCCCACAAAGCTGGGGGATTCTGGTGACATCAAGATGAAAGCCTCCCACACAGGGGTGTGGGGCTTAGCCCTAAGAAGTCTGCTCTCCCACACAGAGCAAAAAAAGACCCCAGCAGCAAGTGGGAGATGAGCACCACAAGATGGCTTGCTCACTCTTTCAGAAAGTGGCCCTGCCATTGCTGGAAGGCCTGTTGGAAAGCTCTTCCACCCCCACCCATTGTTTCCAGTTCTGGAACTAAACAAATTAAGACTTCCTGAGTATGTAACTACAACAAAAACAAAAAAAAACTAATGGAAACCGCCAAATATAATAAAGTTTTCTAATATTTCTTCCTTCCAAGATGTTCAAAGAGTTTGACTCTCAGGAACTGAAAATACTTTTGCTCAAAAATGTTTACCCAATGAAACTGAATATAGTCCCTTTTCGTACTTCCAAGTTGAAAGCACTTGGGTTGTATTGCAAAGGGAATCATTTTCTTTCTTTATAGGAAGAGATTTCACCATTACCCATGGCCATATGGCTCCTAAAATCCTATCTTTAAACTCAGAAAATGCATCTAAGATAGAGCTGAAAGCCTTGTGCCTAGTGTTTCCTCTGGTCCCATCCCATTCCAGCCTCACTTATGACAAGCACCAGGATGGTGCCCAGTGAGCAGGCACTTTGTCCTTGTTATCTCATTTCATACTCAGAGCAAGTCTGCGAGGCCGGGGGCAGGAGTGCCATCTTGCATCACAAGGAACATAGGCTCCGAGGACTCGGCCAACTTGTCTCCATCATGTGGCTACTAAGTGGCAAAGCCAAAATTCGAAGCTGGGTTCTGCCCAGTTTCAAAACATGATTTTTTTTTCCCACAGTCCAATGCTCCTGTGACAGTTGGTCATCCCTGCTAACCTTATCCTATTCCTGACATGGGCAGAAATGGCAGTTACCATCAGAATTCTGAAGAATGGCATACAGCAGTCTCACCAAATGCCACCCTCTGGAGGCATTCACGCTTTCCTTGGACAGAAGAATTGAGACCAGAGACTTCCAAATCCAGGATGCCGGCATCCCAGAGACACCAGAGGCAATGTGGCTTCTCCTGGCTCAAACAGGGTACCCAGTCCTGTGCTTTCCTCCAGCCTGGCTTTGCAGGGCCAAGCTCAAGTCTCACAGTGAGGTTGTGGCATTCAGGAATCCACGAAGCATGGCACTGTTTAGGTGGCACAAACACAACACTTAACTATATCCTGGCACCTTTTCTGGGTAGCCTTTTGGTAAATATTTGGCTGGATGATTCAGAAGGCCAGGAGGACACAGGCTCTGCCCCACACCACAGTAACCCTGTCCTAGGCAGCTGGATTAGACAGGACTGGATGAGGGCACAGGAAAATCATAAATTTAAGCGCAGCCACTGCCCCAGACATCAGCAGAGACATGCCCTCCAAGGGGCTCTGAAACATCTGTAGCAAGCCCCTTATCCTGTTTTCCAAAGTCAGCTCCAAACTCCAATAGCTTCTGACTATCTCAGGTGTGCACCCCGCCAGGCACTCCTTCCAGCCCAACTCATTGAGTGCTAGATACACCCAGATGCCTTCCACCCCAGTGTGCTGACCTCCAAGGAGCACACACAGCTCCTGAGTTACCCAGCTCTGAGACTCCCTGGACACTGTGGATGACCTTCCCACAGCTCAAGAGGGAAAACCACACAGCTCACACGGGAAGTTAATACGGAGACCAGAAATAGGCCCTGAGTCTAATGCTGCTCTTTTGGTCCCTGGGGAGAAATTACTCACCCTCTTAAAAAGTCTGGCCCAAAGACATCCCATGATGCTCTTCCTCCACACCCTCATTTCAGGTGGCTGTCCTGGAGAGCTTCAGCTGGCACTGAGGAGCTCCCCACCCTTTTATCTGTCACCTTCCTGGGAGCTGTGGTCATTAGCAAAGAAAGCCATGTAGGTGTCTAATTAAGCAATCAGCAACGAATGTAGAAACCTGCTGAAGCCACCCCACTGAGCATCCACCCCAGGGATCCTCTTACAGGCTCCTCCCTCACAGAGCTTCCTGGAAAGGTCCCCGTTGTGTTTGCCTAGAGCACAAAAGAGTGCCTGATTCTGCCCTCCTGTTTACCTGCTAACACACACTTTCCAGACTCTGTGTAACATATTTCAAGTTGTGTTCCCAGAATTGTGAGACACAACAACCTTGGGTGGAGGTCAAGTGGAGGACTTCAGATGGGAGGGTGAGACTTCAGAGAGGATGTCCTCTTACCTGGCCACCTTAAGCATCCCAAGCCCTATCTCACCATCCTGGCATTTTGAGGTCAGGGGCAAGAAAGGAAGTGCCCTCAGGCAGTTGAGGAGAAGATGGCCCAGGTGGAAGTGGGCAGGGTGAGTAGCCCACCACACTTGTCCACCTGTCACTGTGACCTCTTATCTGCACTGCAGCTCATCGCCTTCCTGTTTCATCCTTTAAATGGAATGTTCCATTTGCCCTAGAAGCCTGGGGAAGGTAGAAATTTCCTGTTCAAGAAGTGCTCCCCTTTTTTACAGACTAAGGACTCTGAATATCATTCAATACTCCTGCAAATGACAGGGAAGAGGAATAAATAGGCCAAGAACAATCACAGAGGCCCTAGAAGAAAAAGACTGCCTATCACTGGTCACTACATCCCCTAATCTGGGGACAGAGCCACCCAGAATACTGGAGGGAAAACTTCTGCTTTGCTGAAACTCCTGGACAACCCTACCCCGGCATTAGGCAGGCACTGGCCAAGAAGGGGCAAGAGATAGCTCTGGGCCCATCCCAGATTGTTGAGTCTTTCTTCCCCAGGCCCTTATCACCCCAGCTCAGAGACCTTTATCCACCTCTTCACTTGTACTAGAGCAGCACAGGTGGAGATGCCTGTACTGATGCCCTGAGCCTTGCAGAGGAGGGCATGTGTACCCATGCTGTGAGTGGGGAGGGGAAGTAGCACTTCAGGTATAAAGCCAAGCTTCTAGTTCCACAAGGGCTCTGGTTACCCCAAAACCACACCCAGGGGTATCTGAGCAGGCTACCTTGCCTTCACATGCCCCTGAGCTCTGCCAGGTTGGCATAGAACCTAGGCACACTCTTCTTCCATTGTGATATGTGGGTTCTTTCTGGCAGAAATGGGAGAATGACTTTTCTTTCCAATCCCTGGGCCCTGTCCTGCTGTTTTTCGACTCCTATGAGACAAACCAGACTTTAACAACAACAGAAAAGATTTGGGTTGGGTACCAGAAACACTGGAAATGGGTGAGAAGAGGAAGTTTAGGCTTTTAAGACAAAGCTAATTGCCCTTCTGTAGGATGGAGCTTAGTGCCTATTTTCATCATGTTACCTTCTTGCTCAGAAATTGTCAGAAGTTGGCCCGGCAGGATGGCTCAGTGGCCTAAAGTGCCTGCTTAGGAAAGCTTAGGTGGCTGCAGGGACCCCAGTTCGATCCCCGGCACCACATGCTGCACCAGCCCTGCCCTCAGGGCAGGCTGAGCCAGCCATAAAACTAAATAAATAAACAAACAAAAGTTCTGAAACAAGGAAAAAAAAAAATAAAAATAAAAAATTCTTAAAAAAAAAAAAAAGAAAGAAAGAAAAGAAATTGTCAGAAGTCATTCCCTTCCCTTCACTGCTGCTTAAATACCTAACTGTAAGTACCTAACCACTTGGGTGGCACAAGACCCCTCATCCCCACTCATCTGTCACATGCGACTGCTCCATACATAAAAGTTTCCAATGAAGCCAAACTTAGTGCCTCCATATTTTTCTCCAAAGGCCTTGGGTATCCAGCCTCTGGCTGCACTGGTGTGTATCTGTGACCTCTTATCTGCGCTGCAGCTCATCACCTTCCTGTTTCATCCTTTAAATGGAACGTTGCACTTGCCCTAGAAGCCTGGGGAGGGTAGAAATTTCCTGTTCAAGAAATGCTTCCCTTTTTACAGACTAAGGACCCTGAATATCATTCAACACTCCTGCAAATGACAGGGGAGAGGCCCACACACATTGTGGCCCACTCTCACCCAGCCACTAGAGCAAGCTTTTCCTCAATTAAAATAGCAGGTCTTGGCCATGCGACCACATGGCTTATCTTATCACCTGAGAACTTCTCCAGAAGACATTTTCTGGATGCCCGTTGGATCTCAATCATCCAAGATGAGTGTTGCTTCAAGGCTGAGCTCAACCCTACTTCTTTCAGAAAGGCTGTCATTGGTGAACTGCTGGGCACCCACTGAGAAGAACCCACAGCCCAGATACTGTCACCAAGGAAATCATCCTCCCATCCAGCTGAGGACAGGAACAGAGAGCTGGTGAGATGGCCCACTATATGACAACATACAACACTAGCATCTGAGAGGAAGAGGTCGGATTCTAGAAGAAGACCACACCTAAGAGGTGGGGGGTGACTGTCATGTTACAAAGTAACACTGACAATAATAGAAGCTAACAGTATACATTCACTGTGTGCCCTGTTGGGACCATTCTCTGTGTTCATGGTCACCTTTCTTCCACATAGTTAAATGAATCAGGAAGGGCATCTGTGGGGTGAAGTCTCACCCTGCAAGTAATACAGTGCAAAAGTGGCTCCTGCTCAGTGAACGTTCTCTCATGGATCAGAAAATAAAATGATCTTTAAGGGCTCGCTCTCACAGGGTGGGATGAAGCTGTGATCCTTCAGGAGAAACTGCAGCTCTGAAAAATATTTTTATAACTTTTTAAACTATGAAAAGACACACCAGGACTGAAGAGAGGAGGAGAGGCCCTGGCTGGGTAAGAGCCTGGCTTTCCGGACACAGGATGCAGAGAGTGGGTGTCCGAGCGCTCCCCACACCCATAAGAAACCCAAGCTGGCCTCACAAGAACAGCTGCTCAGAATAGGGGCAAGGGAGAAGCACTTGCACGGGTCTGTCTCATGGTGTTCTCATCCCTGGCAGCCCTTTATCCTGGAGGCCAGCACAGGATGTGTGGAGATAGGATACCCTTGAGCACAACCCAGAGTTGGTGGAGCCTTCTCAGTTGGTCTTATCCTTCCTCGATGATCCAGAAGGGACAGTGACTTAGCTATCTCATTCCAGGGTTTGAAACCCCTTCCATGAGGTCATAATTGCCTTTCATTTCCATCCCTTCTAGTCTTTAGTCCTTATTTGGCTGGCTGGAATCCCAACCCATTTCCCACTGGAGAAATCAATACAGACATCAAATATAGAAATTTAAACCTAGTCCCCTCTCTGGGGAAGGGGAAGCTGGCATAGGCCTCAGACTCACCGGGGTCAAGAATGGCACCACCATCCATGTTCATTCCTCCTTCTTTCCCTGTGTTCCTTGGTAGAACATACCAAGACTGGAATTGCTGCTATTTTACCAGCATGGAGTGAAGAGGTGTCAAGCAATAATGCCCCCTTGCATCCCAGACAGGAAAGTAACCTCTTGCCCCCTCTTCCTGAACTCACCCTGCTTGACATGGGGTCCCCTTATCTGCCTGGACCTGCAGAACCAGGAGCCAGCAGGCTTGTGCTGCAGTCTCCTCAGCCTTGGCTAAATCCTCCAGCATCTCTATGTTTCTCTTTCTTAGATCTCTCTACAGATTTAACAAGTTAAATCTAAAGGCAAAGCCTAGGTCACTGCTGATAAAAGCATCAGTCAGTTTGCAAAGGGAGCCAGAACTTCCTGCTGGGTCCTCAGCTTCAGGCAGGGGTTCCAGGCCAGATAGGGCCAGGTGATGACCAGCAGCGGCCCCACACCCAGGACTGTTCTGGGCATCTGGGCAGAAAATGTGCAATCAGGAGCAAATGCCTGGTCCAAGCTGCAGCCCCGGCTTCTGCAGCTACTCTGCGGGCCGGGCACGACTTCCCAAAGCTCCTCTCACCCCCATCACTCTCTCCCACAGCCCGCCATTTGGATCTCCTCGGAAGTCCCTAACTCCCCCTCACTTTCTGAGCGGACTGTATAGGGCAATGTCCTTCAGTCTGAGTTTTGACTCATTTGTGGGTTGGAAAATCAATTTAGTAATTTATCAGTGGTATTTTTAAAAAATCTAATGAAACAGAGTAGGAAATATGAGTGTGTGCTGCACTAAGCAACAATAGATACCACTTTATAATGCTACTAACACACACACACACACACACACACACACACACGCGCCTCTTAGAATCTTGACTGAGCCACTTTATTTGCTTTCATTTCTTCATCTTTGGTATGGGGACAATAGCAGCATCCATCTCCTAGGTGGTGGTAAGGACAAAAGTAGTTAACACACGCAGAACTTTTGGTGCTGCATGAGAAATATTGCTTCACATACTGAGATACACTTAAGCTGCACACTCATGCGTGACTATCCCTTTCAGTTTTTCTCTCCATCATGAAGAATAGTCCCTGGGTTCTTGAACTTGATTTGTTCCCTGATTTTGGAAAGATGGCCACTAATGTGCACCATGTGGGTGCCTGCTTACGAGGGAAATACAGTACACTGCTTCTCAATTCACAAATACTTTTGCTTGCCAACAATTTGGGCCACAAATGAAAACATTTGGTAAACTTCTGCTTTTGTTTGCAAACTACGTCAGGTGACAAACACAACCTCAGCCATCTTTCCTGCATGAGCACAGATGTGGCCATCTTTCCAAAATCAGGGAACAAATCAAGTTCAAGAACCCAGGGACTATTCTTCATGATAGAGAGAAAAACTGAAAGCTGTGCCTGGGAAAGCCAGCCAGTGCTATAGGAATATAATTACATTCCCATGCTCAGAAAGTCTCCCCAGCATTTGTTCATATGATCTTGGGAGCATAGCAAAGACGAGAAAAGAACAGAGACTGGGCAGTGGGTAGCACGTCTGAGCACAGGGCCAAGACCTTCTCACATCCAGCCATTTAATCCACACACCAAGGGGTAGGTGCTATTATTCCTGTCTCACAATTAAGGAATGGTGCCACAGAGAGGCTAAATCATTATACATTTAAGAGAAGGCAGGGCCAGGATTTGAACTTTGCCTCACGATTTGCAACCACTGTCAGTTTCTCTTTGATCCCACTTTGGAAGGGGATGATGGACTTGAAAGGAGCTGGCCTTCTCCGTAAGAGCAGTGGCCTCACCAAATATGGCCCTGCCTCCAAACCAAGCAGTATAATTTCTCATAGCTAAAATCCAGGAAGCAACACCTCCGGGGTTCCATCATGAAATCCAGAGAGATCTACTCCAATAGCCGGAGATAATGAATTTGGCTAGCGGAGCTCATAACCACATAATGCATTAAGTGCTCGATTAATTTTGAGAGCACAGATGTGTCCACACCCTTTATTCTGGAAGGTATGGGCTCGGTCTGGTCATGTCAGCTTCTCTTCTTCATGGCCCAGAGATGTTAAAAGGACAAAATCTTTCCATTTCTATAGCACTGCGGAGCCCAGGCCCTGCCAGCAGCCATTCTGTGAGTGAGTACTCAAAGAGGAGAGAGCTGATGGAAAGTCAGGTCGTCCCTACCCCCAGCTCCTCAGGATCCCTGGCGCTCCTGGTCTACCCTTGTTTCTCTCCCACGTTGACACGGACACAAAATTCTCCAAGCATTAAGGCATCCAGTTCATCCACAGAACTGACCACGTGTTCCGTCACACCCCACCATCTACCCACAGAAAGAGAAGGAGATAGCAGTGGGTCCTCCAGAGGGCGGCAGGCTTTCCTTTAGCTTGCTATGAGACTCTCACGGCAGCAGGAATTCGAGCAGGAACAAATGTTCCGTCTGTTCACTTTTCGGACTGTTTCCTGAGATCCCCGGTGCCCTTGTTCACCTCCTAAGCCAGAGCTGCTTCCACCTCCGCCACCTCCACAATAGATATTGTTTCTATCTTCTCATTTTCTGACAAGTGGCAAACATTTTCTTTTAACAAATGGGAAAACTGAGGTTAAAAAAAACAAACAAATGCCAGGCGTGGTGGCGCACGCCTGTAATCCCAGCACTCGGGAGGCTGAGACAGGAGGATTGGGGCGAGTTCGAGACCAGCCTGGGCTACTAAAGTGAGCTCAAGGCCAGCCTGAACTGCATAGTGAGACCCTGTCTCAAAAAGACACAAAACAAAACAAAACAAACAAACAAGCAAACTAAAGATCTTGCTTACTGTCACAAACTGTGTGATATAAGCTGATTGGGATCTCAGTAAAACCAGGCTCCTTTGGAGCTGGGAGACACTCTGGACTCCCTTTGATTCCCCGCACTCCCATCCAACAGCAGTGGCCCTCCTCTCTGTACTTTGTCACCCTTGGCCTGGTTCTGCTGAGTCACACTTGTCATCCTGTATTGCTGCTGATTGGATTCTGTCTCCCGCAGAGCATGCTGAGTGCCTGGGGAAGTGGCCCTGTCACATTCATCTTTGCATTCCTGGCGTCTGACATAGGAGTGTTTCTCAGTGTCTCAGGAAGAAAGGTAGGAAAGGAGGGGTGACTGAAGAAGGGACAGAGAAGGAAAAGAGGAAGGACAGAGAGGCAGAGAGGGAGAGAGAGACACCCAAGGTTATCAGTCATCTCAAACCAGTGTCCCCAGGCCTGGCACAGGGCCCTCTGCCAGTCTAAGTCTGACTGAGATGAATGTTGACACCTAGCCTGTGCCCCTGTAATAATAAGCACAGGTAATGGAGCCTCTGCCTGCTCCCAAGTGGTCACATGTTCACCTGTGCATCACATTTCTTCCCTTGGCCACCCTAGGAGGTGAGCAAAGTACCACCTACCTTCTGCTGGGTCCCACAGTTCTCCAGAGCCTCACCTGCCTTGGTGCTCCCACCTGTATAATGGGGGCACCACCCTCAATGAGAATGGACTTAGGAGAGCAGCATCTGGCAAGCCCCTCCACTTGACCCCCAGCCCTAAAGGCATAAGCTTTGGAGTTGCTTACTGGAGGAGCTGGTGCTTATGGAAATCCAGCAAGGAGCTGTGTACCTCCACAGGGACCCACTGTGAAAGTAAGCTTGGCTCAGCCACCCAAGGAGGTGGCAGGGAAGGATGGTGTCTATAGGAAGGGGCTCCAGCAGGCTCGGTGCCCAGGTGACTCAGGAAAGCAACGAGGAACCACAGCTTAGCAACTTGGCTTCCCATTGGAATTTCCTGAGATGAGAAGATAGGAGACATTCTTAGCTCTGAGAGTCCTTCTCTCCACAGCCTTTTCTGGAAAGTGTCAGATCGCTCCCTCTCCCCACATGGCTCACTTCATGATCCTCATACATCAGTGGGGACCCACTACCTGCCCTGGGCACACTCTGGGGCCTGGATGTGTGGGTGGGCTGTGGAAGGGGTGGGGGCTTCCTGGTTCTCTCCAAATCCAGAATAACACTACCACCCTCTGCAAATCCTGTTTCATCTGTTTTGAAAAACAAGTTCTCAAGCCAAATCTGGCATATGCCAGGCAGCCTGGCACCTGGAAATGAAGAAGGAACTTATTCCAGGGGATCTTGTGGCTTCTCCTTTTGCCAGACAACTGGGGGATGGGGGTGTCTAGGCTCAGTCACACTGGACTGTTTACGTGGACAAGGCTGTCGGGGTGGCAAGGAACGTGGCCTCAAGTCGCCCTGAGGATTACGGCCCACAAAGACAGCAGATCTTGCTGATGTCCAGCAGTATCAACAGGGCACTCCACAGCATGAAGCACCACATGCAGACACCAAGGCCACTAAGTTTTCATCCTGACCCCACAGCTGAGATGCCCTGTACCCCTAGGCAGACCACAAGCCTCTCTGAGCCTCATGTGAGTGCACATAGCCACAAGAATGGGGAGGAGGAGAGGAAGAAAACTGTGCCTCTAGCCTGCCTCTAACCTTTAAAGGACTAAATCCAGTCTTCAGGTAGGCAGTCAAGGTTCTCACAAACCAGCCCACCTTCCGGCTGTGTCTTAGTTACTTTTTGTTCGTTGCTGGGACAAATACCCAACACTCAAAATGAAGGAAGGAAAGGTTTATTTAGCTCACAGTTTGTAGAGGTTTCAGTCCATATTCGACTGGCCCAAGGCTGAGTGGAACAGAGCAGAGAGCATCCAGTTCATGGCGGCGGAATAGCAACAAAATGGCGACAGAGGTAGCCAACCAAACACGGCAGCAGAGCAACAGCAACAGCTAGAGCTCTAGTCTGTCTCTCTGTCTCTCTTTATATTACATTCAGGCTCTCCGCCTTAGCTCCCGCCCTAGGCTACACCCATAATCCCAGAAGTACTTCCATCCATAATCCCATCAGTACTAAAACCTATAATCCCAGGGATCATGGATCAAGTCTCAAACTCTAGAAGTCCCCACCCAATGACTCCATGAGGCTTTGGGGGGACAACTAGACATAAACCATAACAGGCTGCCTCCCCATTCCCTGAAGTGTTCCCTGTGCACTGGTCCCTGCTGCTCCCCTTCCAGCAGCCAGGCTGCCTCTGCACCTCAGTGCTACACACTGCCAGCCCGAGCCAGCCCCAGTCACCCACCTCCACCCACAGCCCATCCCCAAGTCTGTAGGGCGCACTGGTCCTCTTCCCAATGTACTGATTGTAACTGTTTCCTCCTGACTGTAGGCCTCAGAGGACAAGGACCACATCGAGCCCATCCCTCCTCAGCAGATGTTTGCTAGCTGTCTGCCTGTGCCTGCCAGGTTACAGAAAAGAGCAGCCTTGCAGTGCTAGGAGCTTGGGACAGTGCCGGCCCAGGTGGGCCCAGCTTGCTGCAGTCAAGAACAGCAGGCACCACAAGTGTGCTGGGACTCTGCTCCCTCCCTCAGCAGAAGACTGAGAAGAAATTAAAAACATAACCCACCCTCGCCTGCTGGGTGCTTTACTGTGTGTCATGTAGGCACTGTAGTTAATCCTCAAATTAACTCCTCAGCAAAAGATCTTATGACAGATTTCACGGATGAAAAAAGCAATGCCCAGAGAAGTTAAGAGACTTGCTCCAAATCCCACAGCAGGCAGCAGAGCTTGCAGAGGACTCAAGTCTGTCTGA